>CAXAQZ010000220.1:0-15000 GCA_963971145.1 Sussaba pulchella
GAGATAGAGAGATAGAGAGATAGAGAGATAGAGAGATAGAGAGATAAAGAGATAGAGAGATAGAGAGATAGAGAGATAGAGAGATGGAGAGATAGAGAGATAGAGAGATAGAGAGATAGAGAGATAGAGAGATAGAGAGATAGAGAGATAGAGAGATCGCGAGATAGAGACATAGCGAGATAGAGAGATAGAGAGATGAAGGTATAGAGAGATCAAGAGATAGGGGGATAAAGAGATGGAGAAAGTGAGCGATAGAGAAATAGAGAGATAGAGAGATAGAGAGATAGAGAGATAGAGAGATAGAGAGATAGAGAGATAGAAAGATAGAGGGATGGAGAGATAGAGAGATAGATAGATAGAGATATAGAAAGATAGAGAGATGGAGAGATAGAGAGATAGAGAGATGGAGAGATAGAGAGATAGAGAGATAGAGAGATAGAGAGATAGAGAGATAGAGAGATAGAGAGATAGAGAGATAGAAAGATAGAGAGATAGAGAGATAGAGAGATAGAGAGATAGAGAGATAGAGAGATATAGAGATAGAGAGATAGAGCGATAGAGAGATAGAGAGATAGAGAGATAGAGAGATAGAGAGATAGAGAGATAGAGAGATAGAGAGATAGAGAGATAGAGAGATAGAGAGATCAAGAGATAGAGAGATAGAGAGATAGAGAGATAGAGAGATAGGGAGATAGAGAGATAGATAGATAGAGAGATAGAGAGATAGAGAGATAGAGAGATAGAGAGATATAGAGATAGAGAGATAGAGAGATAGAGAGATAGAGAGATAGAGAGATAGAGAGATAGAAAGATAGAGAGATAGAGAGATGGAGAGATAGAGAGATAGAGAGATAGAGAGATAGAGAGATAGAGAGATAGAGAGATAGAGAGATAGAGAGATAGGGAGATATAGAGATAGAGAGATAGAGAGATAGAGAGATAGAGAGATAGAGAGATAGAGAGATAGAGAGATAGAGAGATAGAGAGATAGAGAGATAGAGAGATAGAGAGATAGAGAGATAGAGAGATAGAGAGATAGAGAGATAGAGAGATAGAGAGATAGAGAGATAGAGAGATAGAGAGATAGAGAGATAGAGAGATAGAGAGATAGAGAGATAGAGAGATAGAGGGATAGAGAGATAGAGAGATAGAGAGATAGAGAGATAGAGAGATAGAGAGATAGAGAGATAGAGAGATAGAGAGATAGAGAGATAGAGAGATAGAGAGATGGAGAGATGAAGAGATAGAGGGATAAAGCTATAGAGAGATAGAGAGATAGAGAGATAGAGAGATAGAGAGATAGAGAGATAGAGAGATAGAGAGATAGAGAGATGATAGAGAGATAGAAAGATAGAAAGATAGAGAGATAGAGAGATAAAGAGATAGAGAGATAGAGAGATAGAGAGATAGAGAGATAGAGAGATACAGAGATAGAGAGATAGAGAGATAGAGAGATAGAGAGATAGAGAGATAGAGAAATAGAGAGATAGAGAGATAGAGAGATAGAGAGATAGAGAGATAGAGAGATAGAGAGATAGAGAGATAGAGAGATAGAGAGATAGAGAGATAGAGAGATAGAGAGATAGAGAGATAGAGAGATAGAGAGATAGAGAGATAGAGAGATAGAGAGATAGAGAGATAGAGAGATAGAGAGATAGAGAAATAGAGAGATAGAGAGATAGAGAGATAGAGAGATAGAGAGATAGAGAGATAGAGGGATAGAGAGATAGAGAGATAGAGAGATAGAGAGATAGAGAGATAGAGAGATAGAGAAATAGAGAGATAGAGAGATAGAGAGATAGAGAAATAGAGAGATAGAGAGATAGAGAGATAGAGAGAAAGAGAGATAGAGAGATAGAGAGATAGAGAGATAGAGAGATAGAAAGATAGAGAGATAGAGAGATAGAGAGATAGAGAGATAGAGAGATAGAGAGATAGAGAGATAGAGAGATAGAGAGATAGAGAGATAGAGAGATAGAGAGATAGAGAGATAGAGAGATAGAGAGATAGAGAGATAGAGAGATAGAGAGATAGAGAGATAGAGAGATAGAGAGATAGAGAGATAGAGAGATAGAGAGATAGAGAGATAGAGAGATAGAGAGATAGAAAGATACAGAGATAGAGAGATAGAGAGATAGGGAGATAGAGAGATAGAGAGATAGAGATATAGAGAGATTGAGAGATTGAGAGATTGAGAGATAGAGAGATAGAGAGATAGAGAGATAGAGAGATAGAGAGATAGAGAGATAGAGAGATAGAGAGATAGAGAGATAGAGAGATAGAGAGATAGAGAGATAGAGAGATAGAGAGATAGAGAGATAGAGAGATAGAGAGATAGAGAGATAGAGAGATAGAGAGATAGAGAGATAGAGAGATAGAGAGATAGAGAGATAGAGAGATAGAGAGATAGAGAGATAGAGAGATAGAAAGATAGAGAGATAGAGAGATAGAGAGATAGAGAGATAGAGAGATAGAGAGCATGAGAGATAGAGAGATAGAGAGATAGAGAGATAGAGAGATAGAGAGATAGAGAGATAGAGAGATAGAGAGATAGAGAGATAGAGAGATAGAGAGATAGAGAGATAGAGAGATAGAGAGATAGAGAGATAGAGAGATAGAGAGATAGAGAGATAGAGAGATAGAGAGATAGAGAGATAGAGAGATAGAGAGATAGAGAGATAGAGAGATAGAGAGATAGAGAGATAGAGAGATAGAGAGATAGAGAGATAGAGAGATAGAGAGATAGAGAGATAGAGAGATAGAGAGATAGAGAGATAGAGAGATAGAGAGATAGAGAGATAGAGAGATAGAGAGATAGAGAGATAGAGAGATAGAGAGATAAAGAGATAGAGATATAGAAAGATAGAGAGATGGAGAGATAGAGAGATAGAGAGATAGAGAGATAGAGAGATAGAGAGATAGAGAGATAGAGAGATAGAAAGATAGAGAGATAAAGAGTGTGACACCGTTTTTATTCGGGGCACCTTCGCCGCTCCCGCGCTGCGCCGGTTGGGCGCCAGCCGCCACCAGACGGCCCGGAAATTTATCCCCGGGGTGAACCGGGGCCGACTACGGTCGGGCGGCAGCGCGGAGCGAAGCGGAACTCAGCTGGCTAGCCAGCCTTACGCGGTAGAGGGGGCGTGGGCCGGTACGGTCCAATAATTTCGACAACGTGTTACGATTGATAACTGATTTATTGCGCGATCGGATAACCGTCCGACCGCGTATCAATGATAGTTTTCGAGCGACCGAATTACAATAGGTGATAACGGACACGGGCTCCGCCCGGCCAAAGACCAAAGACAACTGTGGATGAAACTTCGGTCGTTCGTGGTTTACCGATAGCACTGAGGCTCCATATAATTTACAAAAAAAGAAATAATTCTCAATACTGACAAACAATTCAAGCAACCAGAACTATTCTAACTTCGGGCACTAAGCGACAGCAATCTTAGCGTGACCCGCTCCCTACGCTAATAATATTGACAAACCCCCAACCTTAAACCTAAGAAATAAATAAATAATTTACTGGAGCCTACTCTCGCTACCTTTCGCCGAGCCTTACGTTCACGCTCTCGACACTTTTCGCCGAGCCTTACATTCACGCTCTCGACACTTTTCGTCGAGCCCTACATTCACACCCTCGACACTTTTCGCCGAGCCTCCCATTCACGCTCTCGACGCGTATCTTTCCCACGCTTTCGGTCCCTTAGTGGCTCCTAATTCTCGGCGGATCGATTCCCCGCGTGGGAGTGGGCCCTTCTCGCCCGCACACTCACCTCCGACAGCCGTTAGCCAATTATGATAACCGGTTGATTTTACATTAATGAGCTAAATGATGATAACCAAGACGAGCCCTCCGAAATTCTGACAACCATTCGGGATTCTCGGAGCTTCGCTCACTGCAAAATTTTCACGGTAGCCGGCGACGAGAATTTTGACCGCATGGCACGGACACTCAATTTGCCATTTTACGATTGGTTTACGCGAAAATACTAAGCTCTTCCTTGTTAACTCGAATTTCTAGAATAACGGTCGACAGCTAAACCTTCTCCGAATCAAATTAATAGGCGTAAGCACGAGCTACGTTACCCACGGCACGCCGGATCTGGCCTCGCTGATGATGGCTCCCTTTCAGGAGGTATGGTAAAGTAAGCTGCTGGAGTTGACCACCACCGACGAGAGCTGGACGAGAAGAGAGCGACTCGAAGCTCGCCGTGTAGGGCCTCGTCCGAGTGATCCCCACCTCGAGCCACTAGCTTGGTCGATGTGAGCTCGCTCTTCTGGTGATGCGGGGGCAACGTTGGTTCACTCTGTAGTTCCGCAGCCTCTTCCTTAGATAAGATGTCGACAACACTGAGGATTGCGGATCCCGGTCTCGTCGTTACCGACGGACGACGATGGATACCGCGGTCGGGTGTATGCGTGATGACCACCCGCTGCGTGCTTGTCGACAGCTGTGATACCCTGCCTCCGCCTGCGGTTTTAACCTGGCCCGTGCTGCACTTCCGCGGAATCGGTAGCGGAAGGTGGACAACCCCCTGTCCTCGAGATTCCACCCGTTGGTCGGTGGAAAAGAAGGTACAGGGGCGGCTCAAGGGTGCTTAATTTTTCCCATCTGGTGGCTTCGGATCCCCGGGCCGGGGGAATGGTCCGTCCGTGGATCCGACCGCCGTTGGCATTCCCTCCAACCGGCGGTGAGGCGACTGCAACCTGTCTCGGGTGCCTCACTCCCGAGGGCTATGTCGTCCCTCGATGGGAACAGGAACGACATCCGACTGCGACTGTGGAGTGGAACCTCTCGTTGCTCCGGTGGTAGCGGCGGCTCAGAAACCGGGTGTGCGGGGGAAACAAAATAACGACGAGAACTATTATTTATCCTACTTAACAGACTTTTTCCTAACTAATTTGTTTTCTTTAAAATGGCTGTCGGAGGGAGGGTCGGCGGTGGACAGCCGACAGCGTGGTATTGCGAGCGCTACAGCGCAGTAACGGGGTGCCGAAAAAGCACCACGTTACAATACCTCCCCCCCGAAAAGGACGACCCGTCCCGGCTGCTCCGCAGCCCGATACTCCGCCCTTGATTCGGTTCGTGTCGGCATTTGACATAACTTTGATAGCTGATTTTTTTTTTTTTTTTTTTTTTTTTTTGTTTTTTTTTTTTTTTGTATTATTTGCATGCTGTTACCTCCGGGCAAATTCTTTTCGCCAGCCATTTTTTGTTTTTATTTTCATTTTTATTTTTCTATAATTTTAGGGTAATTATAAGGTGGTTCAAAACTTACCCGAGGATGGTGACTCACGCGTGACGGCTGCCGGAGTGAGGTGACAGCTGGCTTCGGCTCCACTCCCCTATTTGTTCTTTACCCCCCCCCTTATAGTTACTTACTTTATTTTCTCTATCTCGCTAGCGTTATCCTAAGGTGTGGGAGATAAATAATGAATTCGTTCGGTAGACCCCTTTTTTTTTCTTTTTTTTTTTTTTGTTTTTATTCTCTTTAGATCTCGTTTAGCTTTAATTTCTTTCGAGGTATGATAGCGTTTGGCACGGGATGAGACAGCATGACGTGGTAGATGACGGGTTAACGGGACTTTCTTCGTGGGATGTGGCCCAGGCCCGGCACATACGGTCCCTGGCTGCGCCAACCCTCACGACAGCCCGGGCATGTTTTTACGGTTTGATTTAACCACCCGCAGCGATAACAGAAATCCTCCTGACGGGGTTTCGGGCACGGGCGGCGTGGATGGGCCTTCCCGCAATTCCAGCACCCGCTCCTGCATTTGTACCCGGCGGGTTTGGTACTTCGGAGCGTGGCTTTCTGCTTCGGTGGGGTCCCTCCTGTTTCTCGACTTGGACCCGCCACGTCCCAGCTTCGTTTCCCCGGGGGCGAGAGTTTTTCCCGGTGTAGGCGGCCCCGGCCGCGGGGACTTACCGGCCGACGTTTTCCCGAACTGCTCGGGGTTTCGGAGAGCCACGACTCGACGGGGTGATCTTGGGCTTCAACGAACCACTCGTCGAGCGCACCCCAGAAATACGGTGAGGACGGCCTCGGAGACGTTGGTGTCTCTGGGGGAGTGAGCGGGGTCAGTTCCTCCGTCTGGGTGGATTGTTCCCTGGTTGTCGCGTGGCGTGTTTGCGTTTCACTGTCGACAGCTGGAGGCAGCTCCCTAACCACTGCGCCCCGCGTGGTCACGCGGGAGTCATGGTATATGCGGTGGCATTCCGCGAGGGCGGTGGCAAAGCCCGTTGCCTTAGTCCGGAGCATCTTTATAACGGGAGCCCACGGCTCCAGGAGCTCCTCGATCTCCTTTTGAGCCCTGGCTCGATCGTCCATGATGTTGAAGGAGTTTCCGTCCGCTGGAGATCTCGGGGTGGCTGTGAATAGAAGCGTGAGGGGGCTGGTATCGTTTCAAATCTTGGATCGACATTTTCCCCATGGGCTGTTGGGTATCGGGATGTGACAACTCGTATACGACCGGTGATAATACTTTGGTAATCATATACGGACCCTCAAAGCGTTTCGACAGCTTGGCGGCAACATTTTGCGCGGCGGAAGACAACACGCGATTTCTTTTGAGTACTAAGTCGCCGACCTGATATTTTTCGTCGCGATGTTTTAGGTTGTAATAGTGCGCCTGACGGTTGTACGCTTCCTCGAGATTTTCCCTAACCCACTCGTGAATCAACGCGAGTTGTTGTCGTCGCCGATTCCATGCTTCCGGTATGGATGGTTCGACCTCTCGCGGTCCTTCGAGCCGGCGTCTTAACGACCGGGGTGAAATGGGTTCCCTACCGAAATTTAGGAAAGCCGGACTGAACTTAGTGGAGTCGTGGTGCGCGGTATTATACGCGAACCGGAATTCCCCGAGGTGTCGATCCCACTCGCGGTGATCTTTGTCGAGAAACGCGATAATCATGGTTTTTAGAACGCGGTTTACCCGCTCGACGGGATTCGCTTGTGGGTGGTACGGGGGCGTGGTCGCATGGTGGAATCCGTATTCGGTAGCGAGTTCGCGGGTGATTTTATTGACAAATTCCGTGCCGTTATCGGTAAGCAATACTTCCGGCGTGCCCCAGCGGGAAATGATAAGATCTTCGAATGCTTCGCGAATTTTTACCCCGGTGGCTTTACGTAACGCACAACACTCCACCCATTTGGTAAAAAGGTCTTGTATTACCAAAATATATGCGAAACCTCCTCGGCTGGGCGGGAACGGTCCCATGATATCCGCAGCTACGACAGCCCAAGGTTCCTCGGTTCGCCGACGACCCATCAATCCAGCGGCGCGGACCTGTTCGACCTTCGACTTTTGACATTCCGTGCAACGACGCACGAAGTCGACAATACTTTTGTGCATTCCGGGCCAGTAGTATGCCAGCGCTACCCGATGATAGGTCTTATCTACCCCTAAGTGCCCCGCGGATGGTTCGCTGTGGCACTCGGCGATCGCGGCGTGGTGTGAGTCGGCCGGTAACACTAGCTTCCACTCGTCTAGATCGTCGGTAAGCGCGGATATTAACGCGTCGGGGCGATGATAGTATAACTGGTCGTGGTTTATTACCCAGTCCGGGTATTTGTCGGGGTCTTCGATCACCGCAGCCTTTCGATCGGAGTACCAATTATCTTTCCCCACTAGGGTGGCGCAGACTTCGGGTTGGCCCTCGTACATTCGCGACAGAGCATCGGGAACGTGATGTTCCGCCCCCTTGCGGTGTTCCACGGTATAATCGTATTGCAATAACGTCAGAGCCCACCGAGCTAAACGTCCGACCGGATCCTTGAGATTGTGTAGCCAACGCAATGAACTATGATCGGTGATTACGGTGAAATGATACCCTTCCACATACGGTCGGAACTTACTGACAGCCCACACGACAGCTAAACACTCTTGTTCGGTGGTACCGTAATTTTTCTCCGCGGAGTTTAACGTTCTACTGGCAAATGCGATTGGGTGTTCTTCCCCCCCCAATGGTTTGGGTAAGTACCGCGCCCAGACCAACGGTGCTCGCATCTGTTTGTATGGTAAACGGTAACGTGAAGTCGGGACACGCTAGGGTAGGAGCGTGGGTCAGTTTGTCGCGGATTTTCTCGAACGCATTTTGTTGTTTAAGCCCCCACTCCCACGGCTGTTGTTTTCGTAACAGACGGGTGATCGGCTCCGCGAGCGTAGCGAACTCGGGTATGAAACGTCGATACCACGATGCCATACCGAGGAATCGTCTGACAGCTTTGATATTTCGGGGTACGGGATAAGTCATGATCGGTTCGGTCTTATCCGGATCGACTTGTAGGCCCGAGTGGTTCACGAGGAAACCAAGGTATTTCACTTGCGACCGGCCAAACTCGCATTTCTTGGGATTTATCAACAATCCGGCCTCGGTAATTTTTTCGAACACACGTTTTAGCCATATTAAATGCTCCTCGAACTCCTCGGTCACTACAATAATATCATCGAGATAGGCGAACACGTGTGGCTCCATACTGGCTCCGATCAAACGGTCCTGCAATCGTTGAAACGTCGCGGGAGCGCCGGTAAGTCCGAACGGCATCCGCGTAAAGTGATACGAGCCCCTACCCGGTACGGTAAACGCGGTGATTTCGCGACTGCTCTTGGCTAACGGTATTTGGAAGTACGCTTGGCTCAGATCGATGGTCGAGATGTATCGCGCGCGGCGGAGCTGATCGAGAATTTGGCTCATGAATGGTAGCGGATACGCGTCCTTTTTGGAGACAGCATTAACGGCGCGGAAATCGAGGCAAAAACGGCGTGACCCATCTGGTTTACGAACCATGACGATTGGGCTCGACCACTGACTGGATGAACGCTCTATCACTCCTGCCGCTAACATTTTATCGACGCCGTCGTCGATGGCGTCTTGAATGATCGGGGTTACGCGATGGTTTCGTTGTCGTATCGGCGCGTGACCCCCGACATCGATCGTGTGTTCGATAAGAGTGGTTAACCCCGGGTTTGTCGCGAGCTTCGGTAGTTGCTCTTGTAAGAATTTTTCGAGTTGAGCGGCATCGGTAACGGATAATTCTTGTAATCCCTGACAACATTCCACCGAATCACGACGGATCACGCGATCGAAGTGATACTCGAGATGAGGTTGGTCGTCGAACCACCACCGGTAACGACGAAAATTGATGGAAATGCCGAAAAGGTGTAAGCTGTCTATGCCGAGCGCCAACGGTAACGCGAGATCGGGGACGATTCGCGCGGTGATACGGCTAGTCCGTCCGCGCAGTGTGATAGGTATCACCGTTTCCTCACAAACGTTCGAGATACCCCCCGTTGCGTTACGTACTGTAGTAATGGCGGTCCGAATGCGCGGGATTTGTAACGTATCGATAACTGGTAATGACTCGGGTCCGAGAAATGTTCGGTTTGCTCCGCAATCCACGAGGGCCAACAACGGTTGGCCGTGTATCCGTACAGTAAGAAATAACAAAACTTTTGATATATCCGGATCGAACGCGGCGTAGCTACGCTCCCATTCGACATGACATCGACGGGTGACAACGAGCGTTACTGCGGTCGAGACTCCGCTCCCCGCTCCCGCGGGCCTCGACTGGGGTTTCCCGCGCACGTGGTACACGCCTGGCGCTTCACTCCCGGCTTTCCGCAGCCCCAACAGTAAGTATTGCGTGGCTTTGGGCAGTCAAAACCGCGGTGACCCTCCTCCTGACAGTTCCAACATTTTCCGCGCCCCGATTGCGCGGATCGTTGGGTCGCGATAGCGGCGATAACCTCGGGTTCGGAAATAAAGGGGTTCGTGGACCACGCGGGGTTATTATTCCCTTCCGGTATACCCCTGACCGGCTCCCGCGCCGGTGAAGCCCCGACGATGGCCTCGTTGTGCTCGCTAGGGTTTCCGATCGACGACGTTTGAGCATGTTCGACGGTACCGTACGCGTGGGCTTTACGCGGTGGGTGGTATGCTAAATCGGGAAATAACGATTTATCGGCTGCGGGAGGAGCTCGGAAGGTGGCTGTGGCCTGATAGCTTTTCTCGGCTCGCACCGCGTGGTGCTCGAGAGCGTAGAAATCGACAGCGTGTACTCTGGGAACGGCAATCTGCAGCTTCGGTAACATATTGCGATATGCGTGGCTAAGTTGTTCACCCGAGGACCACGGAGGGTTTAAACGGTTCAACAATGCTCTCATGCAGGTGAGATAGTCGGCTACCGGTTCCCGTTCGCCTTGGGTACGGCGCAAAATCTCGTCTCGTAAAGCAAACTGGAAATCGGGGTCGCTAAAACGCGACCTCCAGGCGTACTCGAAGTCGTCCCAAGAACGCCAGCGAGAGCGCTCGGTACGGAACCATTGCAACGCAATGCCCGTGAGGAAAAACGGTAAGCACCGTATGATTGCGTCATCGTCTACGGGAATAAGCTCGCGACCCTCCGCGATACGGACTAAGAATGCTTCGGCGTCTTCCCCCGCGGTTCCCCCGAACTTCAGATTCCACTTCCGTATGGTATTATATACCGCGGTCGCGGCGTTGGATGACAGCGGGTACGCGGTGTGACGAGGATGCATCGGCTCGAACGACGGCCCGGGTGGCGCGTGCGTGGACGACGCGAGGCCCCGCTCGAACCCCGCGAACGGATTCGTATGCGGCGAGTACGCGTGCGGTCGGTCGTATACCGCGTCGGCGGCTGTCGCTCCCTCTCCGCCAGCCTCACCGGTAGGCGGTGGTGGGAAGTGGGACTCTCCGTCCTCCCCCCCTTGGCCGATCGGCGACCGCGCGTCTCTCGATCCACCGGCCAACGACTGAGCCGTGAGATGCGAGGGCTCCATCGTGCCTCGACCGAGCGACGCGTCGCGTATGATTTCTAGGTAAGTTATCAAGCGCCGTCGTAAGGTGGGGGTCGTTCCCACCTCCGACAGCTCCCGCTTGTTTACTTCGCGCAACAACCCACTGCGATCCAGGGAATATACCCACGCGAACTCACTCGTATTTGCGGTAGACATTTCCCGAACGTATTTTGACGAGGCTCTAACGACTACCGGGACGCCTCACTCGACAACACGGTTGCCCCTCCTTCCCCCGCGGGTAGGACCCGGTATGATAGCTGTATCGAACTACGGTCCCGCACTGTTTACGTGTGGCTAAACCCGACTTCCTTTGTCTTGGCTATTCTTACGGCGTATTATTTCCGATAATCGTTAACGCTTTGTTACTATGAAATGAAATACCGGTCGTATTTCCCTTAATAGGACAACGGACTGGCTCGTAAATTACCCGAATTCCTTCCGCGGTCAAATCGCGACAACTATCACCGTATTACCACTATTATTCCCGGAATAACACTGCGCAACCCGAACGTTCACGAACTTACGACATATTCACGCGAGACGACCGCCGTACGTTGGTCCGTTGTGGTGCGTACTAACTCACTCGATTACCCCGCTAAACGTTTAGTATACGATTTTTTTTTTTTTTTTTTTTCCTTTAACCCCCTGTCCGGTCGCATCCCGAGCCCATGGGTTAATGAATCTCACAAGCTTACCTGTATGATTTTCCCCCTCCAGCACGCCTCGACAGCTCGTTGGTCTCCGATAGTATTCGACTGATCGGTCGATAGCCTGTTGAAACGTTTGATGCTACGTTCGATGACAACGTGTAATGATAGCGGCTTCTGACAACGGTTTCCTTTGTGGTCGCGTATTACGAGTTTCTTCTATCTTCCAGGCGTGACGACTGTCGATAGGTTCAAGGGCTACTGTGGCTCGCGGCCTGCGGCCCCGCCGGCACGCGTAGCCGGCCCAGTGCGTGGGGGAAGTCCTCCCGTTTCCGCCTGCGTCTTACCGTGCCATCTCAATTCTCCGATTCTCTCCGTCTACCTCGTTCGCTAAGCGCCCCCTTCTCCTACTCAATGTCTCACGCTACCGAAGTCCACCGAACTTTACCACTGCTAATTTCTCTATCTCCTTTATCTGAATTAACCACGAACGAGCGACTATCCACTACATTAATTATTCGTTAAACCAATAATTTCAAATATCGATTTTGTTTTCCCCTGATTTTCCACGTTACTCTATTTCGATAGCTTCTTCGTTGTTACTAAATGACCGTGGGCCCCACGTTGGGCGCCATTTGTGACACCGTTTTTATTCGGGGCACCTTCGCCGCTCCCGCGCTGCGCCGGTTGGGCGCCAGCCGCCACCAGACGGCCCGGAAATTTATCCCCGGGGTGAACCGGGGCCGACTACGGTCGGGCGGCAGCGCGGAGCGAAGCGGAACTCAGCCGGCTAGCCAGCCTTACGCGGTAGAGGGGGCGTGGGCCGGTACGGTCCAATAATTTCGACAACGTGTTACGATTGATAACTGATTTATTGCGCGATCGGATAACCGTCCGACCGCGTATCAATGATAATTTTCGAGCGACCGAATTACAATAGGTGATAACGGACACGGGCTCCGCCCGGCCAAAGACCAAAGACAACTGTGGATGAAACTTCGGTCGTTCGTGGTTTACCGATAGCACTGAGGCTCCATATAATTTACAAAAAAAGAAATAATTCTCAATACTGACAAACAATTCAAGCAACCAGAACTATTCTAACTTCGGGCACTAAGCGACAGCAATCTTAGCGTGACCCGCTCCCTACGCTAATAATATTGACAAACCCCCAACCTTAAACCTAAGAAATAAATAAATAATTTACTGGAGCCTACTCTCGCTACCTTTCGCCGAGCCTTACGTTCACGCTCTCGACACTTTTCGCCGAGCCTTACATTCACGCTCTCGACACTTTTCGCCGAGCCCTACATTCACACCCTCGACACTTTTCGCCGAGCCTCCCATTCACGCTCTCGACGCGTATCTTTCCCACGCTTTCGGTCCCTTAGTGGCTCCTAATTCTCGGCGGATCGATTCCCCGCGTGGGAGTGGGCCCTTCTCGCCCGCACACTCACCTCCGACAGCCGTTAGCCAATTATGATAACCGGTTGATTTTACATTAATGAGCTAAATGATGATAACCAAGACGAGCCCTCCGAAATTCTGACAACCATTCGGGATTCTCGGAGCTTCGCTCACTGCAAAATTTTCACGGTAGCCGGCGACGAGAATTTTGACCGCATGGCACGGACACTCAATTTGCCATTTTACGATTGGTTTA
Organism: Sussaba pulchella; assembly: GCA_963971145.1. Classification (NCBI taxonomy): domain Eukaryota; kingdom Metazoa; phylum Arthropoda; class Insecta; order Hymenoptera; family Ichneumonidae; genus Sussaba; species Sussaba pulchella. Next base: position 13,135 of record CAXAQZ010000220.1, read on the forward strand.
CGCGAAAATACTAAGCTCTTCCTTGTTAACTCGAATTTCTAGAATAACGGTCGACAGCTAAACCTTCTCCGAATCAAATTAATAGGCGTAAGCACGAGCTACGTTACCCACGGCACGCCGGATCTGGCCTCGCTGATGATGGCTCCCTTTCAGGAGGTATGGTAAAGTAAGCTGCTGGAGTTGACCACCACCGACGAGAGCTGGACGAGAAGAGAGCGACTCGAAGCTCGCCGTGTAGGGCCTCGTCCGAGTGATCCCCACCTCGAGCCACTAGCTTGGTCGATGTGAGCTCGCTCTTCTGGTGATGCGGGGGCAACGTTGGTTCACTCTGTAGTTCCGCAGCCTCTTCCTTAGATAAGATGTCGACAACACTGAGGATTGCGGATCCCGGTCTCGTCGTTACCGACGGACGACGATGGATACCGCGGTCGGGTGTATGCGTGATGACCACCCGCTGCGTGCTTGTCGACAGCTGTGATACCCTGCCTCCGCCTGCGGTTTTAACCTGGCCCGTGCTGCACTTCCGCGGAATCGGTAGCGGAAGGTGGACAACCCCCTGTCCTCGAGATTCCACCCGTTGGTCGGTGGAAAAGAAGGTACAGGGGCGGCTCAAGGGTGCTTAATTTTTCCCATCTGGTGGCTTCGGATCCCCGGGCCGGGGGAATGGTCCGTCCGTGGATCCGACCGCCGTTGGCATTCCCTCCAACCGGCGGTGAGGCGACTGCAACCTGTCTCGGGTGCCTCACTCCCGAGGGCTATGTCGTCCCTCGATGGGAACAGGAACGACATCCGACTGCGACTGTGGAGTGGAACCTCTCGTTGCTCCGGTGGTAGCGGCGGCTCAGAAACCGGGTGTGCGGGGGAAACAAAATAACGACGAGAACTATTATTTATCCTACTTAACAGACTTTTTCCTAACTAATTTGTTTTCTTTAAAATGGCTGTCGGAGGGAGGGTCGGCGGTGGACAGCCGACAGCGTGGTATTGCGAGCGCTACAGCGCAGTAACGGGGTGCCGAAAAAGCACCACGTTACAAGAGATAGAGAGATAGAGAGATAGAGAGATAGAGAGATAGAGAGATAGAGAGATAGAGAGATAGAGAGATAGAGAGATAGAGAGATAGAGAGATAGAGAGATAGAGAGATAGAGAGATAGAGAGATAGAGATATAGAGAGATAGAGAGATAGAGAGATAGAGAGATAGAGAGATAGAGAGATAGAGAGATAGAAAGATAGAGAGATAGAGAGATAGAGAGATAGAGAGACAGAGAGATAGAGAGATAGAGAGATAGAGAGATAGAGAGATAGAGACATAGAGAGATAGAGAGATATAGAGATAGAGAGATAGAGAGATAGAGAGATAGAGAGATAGAGAGATAGAGAGATAGAGAGATAGAGGGATAAAGAGATAGAGAGATAAAGAGATAGGGAGATGGAGAGATAAAGAGATAGAGAGATAGAGAGATAGAGAGATAGAGAGATAGAGAGATAGAGAGATAGAGAGATAGAGAGATAGAGAGATAGAGAGATAGAGAGATAGAGAGATAGAGAGATAGAGAGATAGAGAGATAGAGAGATAGAGAGATAGAGAGATAGAGAGATAGAGAGATAGAGAGATAGAGAGATAGAGAGATAGAGAGATAGAGAGATAGAGAGATAGAGAGATAGAGAGATAGAGAGATAGAGAGATAGAGAGATAGAGAGATAGAGAGATAGAGAGATAGAGAGATAGAGAGATAGACAGATAGAGAGATAGAGAGATAGAGAGATAGAGAGATAGAGAGATAGAGAGATAGAGAGATAGAGAGATAGAGAGATAGAGAGATAGAGAGATAGAGAGATAGAGAGATAGAGAGATAGAGAGATA
>CAXAQZ010000220.1:20000-120467 GCA_963971145.1 Sussaba pulchella
CGAGTGTAGACATAACATCCGTTGGCTCGAGACTCGAGCACCGAACGCCTCACTCCACTGTCGGCGAGTGTAGACATAACATCCGCTGGCCCGAGGTTCGAACGCCAAGCGTCTCACTCCACTCCATTGTCGGCGAGTGTAGACATAACATCCGTTGGCTCGAGACTCGAGCACCGAACGCCTCACTCCACTGTCGGCGAGTGTAGACATAACATCCGTTGGCTCGAGACTCGAGCACCGAACGCCTCACTCCACTGTCGGCGAGTGTAGACATAACATCCGTTGGCCCGAGACTCGAGCACCAAACGTCTCTTCCCACGGGCCTTAGACTTAGAATAATGCGCGCGCATCGCCTCAGCGACGCAGCTCGAGAGGAGGCTATCCCCACCAACATCTGAACAGTTATATTACTGGCCTGCGTGCCAGGCTCTTCGGTCATTCCGTCTGTATCTTCTGTACTTAGCGTCAGCGCGACTAAGAAATTATATACGCGTAGCATCTCGGGTACGAAGTAAATGTTTGCTAAGTTTCCGAGCGGTTATAAATCTGAAACTGTACAAGTGTTCCGTACGACATAATTCTTTTTACGCGAAACGAACAGGTTGACTCCGCGGTGATCCTGTAAGTCGCGTAATAAAAGTTTACTCTCGTGTATCGTGCAACTTAAATATCAATATACATATTTTAACCATTTACGGTGTAACATCAGTGCCTCCTTGACTTCACCCGCTTCGATATTATCTCCATCATCGAAAATCCCAAATAAAACGCTTATTAACCTTGTTACAACCTATTCTACTTTCAAACTCGTTTCATCTCAATCATTGCTCGTTCGCCTCTCTGCCACATGCAGTAGATGCCGAAACTCGCAACGATTCTCTCATCTCACTCTATCTCAATCGTTACTCGTTCGCCTCTTTGTCGCGCATACACCTGCGCACTGGACGCCCGAAACTTGTATCGATTCTTTTACTCTGCTGTGACTCTCCTGTGTTGTAATCATTACTCGTTCGCCTCCTTGTCGCGCAGTCGCTTGCGCACTCGACGCAGAAACTTGTAGTGGTTCTTTTATTCATTCCCAAGCTAAACTCGTCATACTCTTTGTGCCTCCTCTGTCATACACGCGTAGCACATTCCTCGCTTTATCCTCTACCTCGTTCGTGCCTCTACGCAACAGCCACGTCGCAGTGCTCATTGTCTCGAGCACTGGAGGCTGTAGCTAGCCGGCACTTCCCAGCCTATTTTATCTGAATAACAACATCCGTCACGATAACCCAAACAGCCACGTCCGCTGCTAACCGTCGCGTATACATCCTATGGGTAGAAGGCGAGGCGGTTGTAAATTCAACTCTCGAAGACGGGACGCTATTAAGCTCGGTAAAAGTAAAAGTCCGCCGGGACATAGTGTGCCAGAGAAAAGACTATATCTCGCTTTAAAAGAAATCGTCGAGTTCGTGAACGCGACACCTATACTACCTCGGATTATTTCCGACGTCATTCTTCCAACACCGATAGAGCTCGTACGGCAAAGAACGGCTGACCTCGAGGCAGTTACCAGCACAGCTGATCGACCCAATTCCGACGTCGAGGCCATCACGTACAACCAAGCCATCATCACCCTCTACGCTCTTCCGCTCGAATAATCATCGAAAGGTACAACACATAATTAATAAATAATACACACACTCTATTCAATATTCGGAAATAAATTAGTCCTTTTAGTCCTCATCCCGGACGAGCACATTCTCGTGCAAATTGAGGATCAATACCTGTTATTTCGCGCGTTTCCAAATTTTGCTTTTTAAAAATATAACATTTGCATCCGCGACGTAACAGTAAATTTCTGGTGACAGCGGTGGGATTACCTTAAGTCACTGGTTTATTTCCGAACTCACTCCATTATTAATATCGGTCAAAATGGCTTCGACACGCTCAAAGAAATTAGGCGAAAAGACGGAGGAAGAACTCCGTGCTGACGAACAAAGGCTGCTCGAATTTGAGAAAGAATTAAAAAACCAACAAAAAGCAATTCAAGACCGTGAAAAAGGTTTAAAGAAAGATTTTAATACTATATTGGAACGCGAAAATAAACTCATAGAACAAGAACAGCTACAAGCAAAGCGCTTCGCTGAATTTAAAACTCCCGAAGATGGTGCGTACGGACCACCCGGTAGCACCCCAGAACACCCGATGTCCGCAGTATTTGATGAATTAACGCAACTTAGAAGAGAGATGGCGGAATTAAGAAATTCGGCAAATAATCGAAATAACGTTAACATATCCCCGGATGCATTTCTTGGTCCGCGAACCAACAACCCGTCTCTCTCATACAAGGACGCCTTAGAAGCAGTACCGACGTTCGACGGCGTGAATATGCCCGTATTAAAATTCTCACGCGCATGCCAGCGGATACGCGAGCTATTCCCGCCGGTAAACGAAGCGATTGTGGCTCGCCTTCTCCGAAACAAACTCAAGGGTAGAGCCTACACTGCTGTCGAAGACGACACCTTTTTGACGATTGTCGATTTTTGTAACAAGTTAAAGACAATTTTTGGTAGTGCAAAGACAGTCAATCAGTACCGCGGTGACCTTGGGAGCATTGCGAAAACAAAAAATGAACATATCATTGATTACATCAGTCGAGTCAAAGACCTCCATTGCGCCATAATTGATGGAGAAACCGCGGGCCTCGGAGAGCTCTCGGCGCTAAACAAACAATATCTCGAAAAAGAAACCCTCGACTGTTTCATTGCCGGGTTGCCACCAGATTACAGATTCCGATTAAAATTAGAGGGATACGAGAGTCTCACCGATGCCTACGCAACTGCCATTCGCGTCGAGAAAGAAATAGATCGCGATAATACTCGTTTCAAGCCGGAAATTAAAGAAACATCTCCAACAGCATCGGTTAAAATCGCGTCTTCGTCCTCCTCGCAATCTGTAGTTTGTCCGCAATGTAACAAAAAGGGGCATCTCGCAGAAAAATGCTGGGCTATTCACCCAGAACTCAGACCAAAACGCAAACCGCTTCCGCGCACGGAAGGCGCAGTTTGCTCGTATTGTAACAAGCAAGGCCATACGATTGAGCAATGTTTCGCGAAACAACGGAACGAAAAATATTCGGGAAACGCGAAGCCCCGTCCGATAGAACAGGGGACCAGTCGGACGGAGATCGCTCAACAGCGCCCCGTGAAATATATACAAGCGGAGGACGGCCCGTCGAGCGAGTCGTCCGAACAGCAAACGTCCGATTAAGTCATTCTTCGTATATACCGGTAGTAGAAATTGCGTCACCTCAGCTTAAGGACAAAAACGACTTCCTAGTAGATTCCGGATGCGATCCAAATTTAATAAAAAAGAGCGCATTATGCGAAGACGTCGAAGTCAATCGGTATTCCATTTTAAAATTGCAAGGCATTTCAGAGACACCGGTCTACACCAGAGGGGAAACCGAGATCGATATAGTAGAAACTAAAAGTACATTTCATATTGTCGATGACGAATTTCCAATCCAGCAAGCGGCTATATTAGGATCCGAATTTCACGGACTGAATAGGGCTACTATAGATTGGGATCGTGAAGCAGTCACATGGAGCAATCACGTGCTCCCATTCAAGACATCTTTTAAGACTCTCATTCCCCAGCGGTCAAGCCGCGTCGTCTCGGCCAAGGTTATAAACACAGACACGACGGACGGTTATATTCCTCGTTTAGATCTGGGCGACGGTATCTACGCAGGCGAAGCCCTCGTTACGAATCACAACGGGTTAATATATATTAAAGTCTCCAACACAACCGAGCACGACGTAGATATTCTATTACCCCCACAGACTCTCGAACCATACGAGCTCTCCCAGCTCAAGGACACACACGTGTTAACTGCATGCGTTACGAATGATGAAATCAAATCAAAAGCCGATAAAGTGAAGACTCTCCTCCGCCTCGAGCATTTGAATGAGGAGGAGCGAGACAGCATATATTCATTAATCGACGAGAGTGCCGACTTATTTCATATACCCGGTGCCCATTTAGAACCGACTAACGCGATCGAACATAAAATCACGACGACTGATGACCAACCTGTTTTTACGCGACAATATAGATTTCCACCCGCGCATAAGGATGAAATAACTAAACAGGTGACAGACCTAATTACGGGAAAAATTATCGAGCCATCCAAATCACCCTATAGTTCACCCGTATGGATCGTTCCTAAAAAAGCAGATTCTTCCGGTAAACCACGATGGCGGATGGTTATCGATTACAGGGGTCTTAATGAAAAAACTATTGGTGATGCTTACCCGCTACCCAATATTACTGAGATTCTTGATCAACTTGGTAGCGCCAAATATTTTTCCGTTTTCGATTTGGCCAGCGGGTTCCATCAAATCAAAATAAATTCAGTCGACGCGCCGAAAACGGCATTTTCTACGCCATTTGGCCATTATCAATTTAGCCGCATGCCATTTGGGCTTAAAAATGCTCCCGCAACGTTCCAACGTCTTATGGACAGGGTGTTGTGCGGACTACAAGGAACGGAACTTTTTGTTTATCTAGATGATATCGTTATCTACGCGAGCTCTCTTCAAGAGCACGCTATTAAATACCGAAGGCTTGTCGAACGCCTTCGTAAAGCCAATCTCAGCCTACAACCAGACAAGTGCGAGTTTCTTCGCAAGGAGGTGGCCTATCTGGGCCACGTACTCAGTGAAGAAGGGGTAAAACCTGACCCCCGTAAACTCGATTCCATTAAAAATTATCCTCGTCCCGATACTCCTACGAAAATCAAACAATTTCTTGGATTAGCGGGATATTACCGCAGATTTATCGAAAATTTCTCAGCTATTGCGCGACCAATGACGCAATTATTAAAAAAGCAAAGTACATTCGTGTGGACTGACGCACAGGAGCAAGCCTTCTCAACGCTCAAAGAGGCACTGTGTAATGCCCCTGTCCTTCAGCACCCGGATTTTACAAAACCATTCATTATAACAACGGACGCATCGAACAGTGCTATAGGCGCGATAATAAGCCAGGGCGTTGTCGGTAAAGATAGGCCGGTATCGTATACTTCGAGAACTCTCACAAAGGCAGAGGAGAATTATTCGACTATAGAGAAAGAACTCTTGGCTATAGTATATGCGGTAACACAGTTCAGACCATATGTATACGGTCGAGAATTCACACTCGTCACCGACCATAAGCCGCTCGTCTGGCTTCACTCGATAAAAGATCCCGCTAACCGTTTGGTCCATTGGAGACTCAAGCTAGCAAATTATCAATACAAAATAATATACAAGCCCGGTAGAATTAACGGCAACGCCGATGCGCTCTCGCGTAACCCGCCAGAGACGTCTGTCTTAGTAGTCACGCCCCATACCAACGCGAGCAATGACTTAGACATCGACGACGAATCGTCTATATTCGATCCGAGGTCATCCGTAACACCCGAATCCACTCAGAACGAAAACGAAGCGCGCCCCGACTTAGGCTTGGCAACGCCGCGAGATATCGATAACGAAACGGTAGAGCAGCCAGCCGAAACCGACGGCGATAACAGGGATTCGGACGTTGCGGGGGCGCCTGGCGAAAGCGACGATTCATCAGATGACGACTCTGAAATATTCGATCCTGCCACTGTACCGTATAATTTGACTCAGACACCAAGCGGGGTGAGCGAGACATTCCGAATGAGAACCACGAGAGACAGGCTGACAATGCAAAACGATAGCCTGGTCTGCTTCGTCACTACTAAAGGCCAGCCGGTCGACGCTGGAGCGAAAGATCTTGATTCTATTGGACAATTGCCTAAGGTCACAGACCTTACTTTCTGTAGAGTACGACCGTTGCTCATTAAAAATAAACGGATTTTCTTACTACCAATAAAATCAGATCTACGAGCGAACGCCTCGATCGACGATCTTAACGAAACTTTAACATCACTCAGAGACGCGATCCAGGAATTGCAATTAATTTCCTTAAGCTTTGCAAAAACCGATGCGATCGACCACATACCATGGGTCGACATCGAACGTAGCATAAAAGATCATTTACACGACGTACCAATGTTAGTAACAATTTGTCAACAATTAATAATCACGCCTTCAGAAAGGGACAGAAGCGCTATTATTATCGAAAATCACGACTCACTCCTGGGTGGTCACAAGGGCGTTAACAAAACGTACAAACGTATTCGCGATAAATATTTTTGGAAAAATATGAAAAAAGAAATTCAGGAGTATATACAACACTGCCGAGGGTGTCAACTCAAGAAGTTAGTTAGAGTAAAAACAAAACAACCAATGGTACTAACCGACACGCCAGGTGCGGCATTCGACAAAATATCTATGGATATTGTAGGGCCCTTGCGGGCGACCAATAAAGGTAACACCCATATACTTACGATTCAGGACCTTCTCACTAAATATTCGCTAGCCATTCCCCTCAACGGCACCACATCCATTGACATTTCGAACGCCTTCACGAAGAATTTCATCGCGAGGTTTGGGGCACCCAAGGCTCTTCTCACCGACCAGGGCGCAAACTTCTGTAGTAGCTTGATGCGCAACATTGCTAAGAAATTTCGTATCAAACAATGCAGAACTACGGCCTTCCATCCGCAAACGAACGGCTCTATCGAGCGCTCGCATCACGTGCTGACGGAATATTTAAAGCAGTACGTCGACCGCCACCACGAATGGGACGAGCTACTCGAAATGGCTATGTTTTCGTACAACACAAGTCAACACGAGGGTACCGGCTTTAGTCCACACGAACTCGTCTTCGGTAAGCTGGCCAGACAACCCTCGAATCACCAAGGAATCGAAGAACATCAGGATCAATCGTACACGGACTACCTCAAGGACCTGTTCACTAAAATCAACGGGGTCCAGGAGCTAGCTGCCGAAAATCTGAAACATGCGAAAGTAAAATCAAAAAATTATTACGATCGAAAAATAAACCCACAAGATTTTGGCGTAGGTGATACAGTACTTATGCTAAAAGAACCTACGGGTGGGAAATTTGGAGATCAATACTCGGAACCCTGTAAAGTCGTAGAATTGCTTTCGGGGGGAAACGTTAAAATTGACCATAAAGGGAGACACAGGATCGTCCACACGAACAAACTACGCCTCACGCAATTGAAACCGTAACTCTGTTGCAGGATGCGTGTTACCAAGGTCATCTTGGCCCTGTGCCTCTATTTCACCGAAGCCCGTGCCATCATCGGGTACGACTGTGGAGGTTCTGTTTTGAACGCCACCACTATATCGCTCAACGACGTCGGGGAATGTGATGACCCGATCCCCGAACCTAAGCCAACATCGACCTACATTCAACTCTTGCAGCTCTCGGAATTCGACAGCACCGAGGTCATTCAGTGCAAGGTTGAGATCGACCGAACCATCACCCACTGCGGAATGCATTCTCATAACTCTGCAGTGCAGGGCGGTCGACAAACTTATCTTCACGACCTGGACGAAAAAGCATGTCGGCGTCTCCAAGAAACCGGCATAATTCGTCTCGGATTTACTGCCGAAATCATTGGACTCCAGAAAAACGCAACAGCCTACCGATCGATCACCATGGGAGGTGGCCTCGACACAGATGGGAACTGCGAGGAAACACACTACAGTGACCCATATGGTAGCTGGAGCGACGTGTTCGTCACTGCTACCGTTAAAATTGGGATCTACAACTATCACGCCACGGTCAACTTCGCTCAGGGAAAAATTCTGCTACCATCAGGAACACAATGTACCCTCAGCGACGAGCAGTGCATGGACAACCAAGGCAACAGTGCCTTCTGGAGCACGGCACCCATCGACACTTGCGGATTCTCACGTTACGACGTACTGTACGAAGGCTTAGCTACGAAATTGGAATCAACGGAAGACGGAAAGCGTGCACCAGATGTTTACACGCTTAACACCCAGTCGACAACGTTTGCTCTGGCGAAACATGCAGAGTATCCGATCTGTGGCTACACCCTAATTCGTACAGAACATCCGAAATTATTCATCCTGGAAACATCAAGGGGACAATCGCCTGCCACCATGCGAAAGGTCTCAGTCAACAACCTTGACATCTTCTCATACATTAATTCAAAATTTGTTTATGTTGAGAAGCACGTGCGTACACAAATCAAAGGCTTGTACAAGGACGTGGTGACGCAACGGTGCAAACTGGAACGACAAGTGTTTCAGAACGCGTTATCGACTGCAGCTATCCTACCCGAGAAATTCGCGTACACCGTCATGAAAGGCCCAGGCTACATGGCAGTCATCGCAGGGGAGGTAGCACACATCGTCAAGTGCGTGGCCGTCGACTGCAAGCTAAGGAAAACATCTGTTTGTTACAACGAGCTACCCGTGACATACAACAACGAGACCTACTTTCTGTCTACAACCTCAAGAATGCTATTAAAATCAGCAACCCAAGTCGAATGTGATCCTTTGCTTCCCACGCAATATCAAATCGAGGGAACTTGGTATCGATTCACACCACAACCAATCGAGGTAATCCAACCACAACAGTTACAACCTCTCAAAAGACCTACTTGGAGATATGTGTCACCCAGCGACCTTGCGATCAGTGGCATATATTCCGAAACTGACATACAACAGCTGCGGGACAGAATCATGTTCCCCGCAGAAAAACCCGGCTTGCTTAATCATCTGGCGAGAGGTTCAGCAGGATACGGCATCGCCCCAGGGACAATCTCTCTGCAAGGACTGCTGGACGAAAATACTCTCAATCGCATCGCCGAAAACGCCGCAGACAAGATGTGGTCAATCTTTCTCGAGTTTGGCACTGCCAGTGCAGGCCTCATCGGGATCTTCCTAATAATTCGCATCATCAAATTTTCAATCGACACATGTGTGCACGGATATGCGCTTCATTCGCTTTACGGCTGGAGCTTGTATCTGCTCGGTGCCGTTTGGAACTCCATCACAGGCCTTCTGCTAATGCTAGCCCACAAAAAGGAATTGCAAAGGCAAACCGAGGTCAGCAACAACGAACAGCTGCGCGAAGTCATCGTGAGTCCCGAAAGATCAACAACACCTGAGACACCGAGCGCACCTGAACGATCTTCGATTTACCCCGATTTACGACCCCAAGAACCTATTAGACTTTCCGGAGTCGAACCGGACCTTAGCGATCGTCTTGCCAATATTCGAACTTAGAGCATAGGCACTATGTTCGAACGTAAGGAGGGGCGTGTTACGTCCCGAGATCGACTCCGACTTATATAAAATATCTTTACTCTTATATGTAATCAGCAATATACGTTATTATCGGGTGCAGAATAAATAACCATACATATGTAACCCTGTACTCCTACTTTTACGATTATTATATTCTATAAGCTTAAAGAATTCGTATATTCTACTCATGTACTGCACACACACACATATGACAGTTTCTATATTAATTACGTAGCAGCCCATACTGTACTTCCACTAATACTCAACGTACGAGACTCGACATATTTTTTTATACATTCCATACGACATTCACTATTATACCTTGCGTTAAGAAGCATCTACTGTACTTCAGGTATGACAATATCGACTGTACTCTACATACGACCTTTTAACATTGTATTCACGCTTAGGCTCCCACGCTTCATCGAGCCGTCAGCGGTCGATGCGACAGTCGGCGAGCGTAGACATAACATCCGCCAGCCCGAGGTTCGAACGCCAAGCGTCTCACTCCACTCCATTGTCGGCGAGTGTAGACATAACATCCGTTGGCTCGAGACTCGAGCACCGAACGCCTCACTCCACTGTCGGCGAGTGTAGACATAACATCCGCTGGCCCGAGGTTCGAACGCCAAGCGTCTCACTCCACTCCATTGTCGGCGAGTGTAGACATAACATCCGTTGGCTCGAGACTCGAGCACCGAACGCCTCACTCCACTGTCGGCGAGTGTAGACATAACATCCGTTGGCTCGAGACTCGAGCACCGAACGCCTCACTCCACTGTCGGCGAGTGTAGACATAACATCCGTTGGCCCGAGACTCGAGCACCAAACGTCTCTTCCCACGGGCCTTAGACTTAGAATAATGCGCGCGCATCGCCTCAGCGACGCAGCTCGAGAGGAGGCTATCCCCACCAACATCTGAACAGTTATATTACTGGCCTGCGTGCCAGGCTCTTCGGTCATTCCATCTGTATCTTCTGTACTTAGCGTCAGCGCGACTAAGAAATTATATACGCGTAGCATCTCGGGTACGAAGTAAATGTTTGCTAAGTTTCCGAGCGGTTATAAATCTGAAACTGTACAAGTGTTCCGTACGACATAATTCTTTTTACGCGAAACGAACAGACTGACTCCGCGGTGATCCTGTAAGTCGCGTAATAAAAGTTTACTCTCGTGTATCGTGCAACTTAAATATCAATATACATATTTTAACCATTTACGGTGTAACATCAGTGCCTCCTTGACTTCACCCGCTTCGATATTATCTCCATCATCGAAAATCCCAAATAAAACGCTTATTAACCTTGTTACAACCTATTCTACTTTCAAACTCGTTTCATCTCAATCATTGCTCGTTCGCCTCTCTGCCACATGCAGTAGATGCCGAAACTCGCAACGATTCTCTCATCTCACTCTATCTCAATCGTTACTCGTTCGCCTCTTTGTCGCGCATACACCTGCGCACTGGACGCCCGAAACTTGTATCGATTCTTTTACTCTGCTGTGACTCTCCTGTGTTGTAATCATTACTCGTTCGCCTCCTTGTCGCGCAGTCGCTTGCGCACTCGACGCAGAAACTTGTAGTGGTTCTTTTATTCATTCCCAAGCTAAACTCGTCATACTCTTTGTGCCTCCTCTGTCATACACGCGTAGCACATTCCTCGCTTTATCCTCTACCTCGTTCGTGCCTCTACGCAACAGCCACGTCGCAGTGCTCATTGTCTCGAGCACTGGAGGCTGTAGCTAGCCGGCACTTCCCAGCCTATTTTATCTGAATAACAACATCCGTCACGATAACCCGAACAGCCACGTCCGCTGCTAACCGTCGCGTATACATCCTATGGGTAGAAGGCGAGGCGGTTGTAAATTCAACTCTCGAAGACGGGACGCTATTAAGCTCGGTAAAAGTAAAAGTCCGCCGGGACATAGTGTGCCAGAGAAAAGACTATATCTCGCTTTAAAAGAAATCGTCGAGTTCGTGAACGCGACACCTATACTACCTCGGATTATTTCCGACGTCATTCTTCCAACACCGATAGAGCTCGTACGGCAAAGAACGGCTGACCTCGAGGCAGTTACCAGCACAGCTGATCGACCCAATTCCGACGTCGAGGCCATCACGTACAACCAAGCCATCATCACCCTCTACGCTCTTCCGCTCGAATAATCATCGAAAGGTACAACACATAATTAATAAATAATACACACACTCTATTCAATATTCGGAAATAAATTAGTCCTTTTAGTCCTCATCCCGGACGAGCACATTCTCGTGCAAATTGAGGATCAATACCTGTTATTTCGCGCGTTTCCAAATTTTGCTTTTTAAAAATATAACATTTGCATCCGCGACGTAACAGAGATAAAGAGATAGGGAGATGGAGAGATAAAGAGATAGAGAGATAGAGCGATAGCGAGATAGAGAGATAGAGAGATAAAGAGATAGAGGGATAAAGTGATAGAGAGATATAGAGATAGAGGGATGGAGAGGTAGAGAGATAGATGGCTAGAGATTTAGAAAGATTGAGAGATAGAGAGATAGAGAGATAGAGTGATAGAGAGATAGAGAGATAGAGAGATAGAGAGATAGAGAGATAGAGAGATAAAAAGATAGAGAGATAGAGAGATAGAGAGATAGAGAGATAGAGAGATAGAGAGATAGAGAGATAGAGAGATAGAGAGATAGAGAGATAGAGAGATAGAGAGATAGAGAGATAGAGAGATAGAGAGATAGAGAGATAGAGAGATAGAGAGATAGAGAGATAGAGAGATAGAGAGATAGAGAGATAGAGAGATAGAGAGATAGAGAGATAGAGAGATAGAGAGATAGAGAGATAGAGAGATAGAGAGATAGAGAGATAGAGAAGATAGAGAGATAGAGAGATAGAGAGATAGAGAGATAGAGAGATAGAGAGATAGAGAGATAGAGAGATAGAGAGATAGAGAGATAGAGAGATAGAGAGATAGAGAGATAGAGAGATAGAGAAATAGAGAGATAGAGAGATAGAGAGATAGAGAGATAGAGAGATAGAGAGATAGAAAGATAGAGAGATAGAGAAATAGAGAGATAGAGAGATAGAGAGATAGAGAGATAGAGAGATAGAGAGATAGAGAGATAGAGAGATAGAGAGATAGAGAGATAGAGAGATAGAGAGATAGAGAGATAGAGAGATAGAGAGATAGAGAGATAGAGAGATAGAGAGATAGAGAGATAGAGAGATAGAGAGATAGAGAGATAGAGAGATAGAGAGATAGAGAGATAGAGAGATAGAGAGATAGAGAGATAGAGAGATAGAGAGCATGAGAGATAGAGAGATAGAGAGATAGAGAGATAGAGAGATAGAGAGATAGAGAGATAGAGAGATAGAGAGATAGAGAGATAGAGAGATAGAGAGATAGAGAAGAGAGATAGAGAGATAGAGAGATAGAGAAATAGAGAGATAGAGAGATATAGAGATAAAGAGATAGAGAGATGGAGGGATAGAGAGATAGAGAGATAGAGAGATAGAGAGATCGCGAGATAGCGAGATAGAGAGATAGAGAGATGGAGGGATAGAGAGATCAAGAGATAGGAAGATAGAGAGATAGAAAAAGTGAGCGATAGAGAGATAGAGAGATAGAGAGATACAGAGATAAAGAGATAGAGAGATAGAGAGATAGAGAGATAGAGAGATAGAGAGATAGAGAGATAGAGAGATAGAGAGATAGAGAGATAGAGAGATAGAGAGATGGAGAGATAGAGAGATAGAGAGATAGAGAGATAGAGAGATAGAGAGATAGAGAGATAGAGAGATAGAGAGATAGAAAGATAGAGAGATAGAGAGATAGAGAGATAGAGATATAGAGAGATAGAGAGATAAAGAAATAGAGAGATAGAGAGATAGAGAGATAGAGAGATAGAGAGATAGAGAGATAGAGAGATAGAGAGATAGAGAGATAGAGAGATAGAGAGATAGAGAGATAGAGAGATAGAGAGATAGAGAGATAGAGAGATAGAGAGATAGAGAGATAGAGAGATAGAGAGATAGAGAGATAGAGAGATAGAGAGATAGAGAGATAGAGAGATAGAGAGATAGAGAGATAGAGAGATAGAGAGATAGAGAGATAGAGAGATAGAGAGATAGAGAGATAGAGAGATAGAGAGATAGAGAGATAGAGAGATAGAGAGATAGAGAGATAGAGAGATAGAGAGATAGAGAGATAGAGAGATAGAGAGATAGAGAGATAGAGAGATAGAGAGATAGAGAGATAGAGAGATAGAGAGATAGAGAGATAGAGAGATAGAGAGATAGAGAGATAGAGAGATAGAGAGATAGAGAGATAGAGAGATAGAGAGATAGAGAGATAGAGAGATAGAGAGATAGAGAGATAGAGAGATAGAGAGATAGAGAGATAGAGAGATAGAGAGATAGAGAGATAGAGAGATAGAGAGATAGAGAGATAGAGAGATAGAGAGATAGAGAGATAGAGAGATAGAGAGATAGAGAGATAGAGAGATAGAGAGATAGAGAGATAGAGAGATAGAGAGATAGAGAGATAGAGAGATAGAGAGATAGAGAGATAGAGAGATAGAGAGATAGAGAGATAGAGAGATAGAGAGATAGAGAGATAGAGAGATAGAGAGATAGAGAGATAGAGAGATAGAGAGATAGAGAGATAGAGAGATAGAGAGATAGAGAGATAGAGAGATAGAGAGATAGAGAGATAGAGAGATAGAGAGATAGAGAGATAGAGAGATAGAGAGATAGAGAGATAGAGAGATAGAGAGATAGAGAGATAGAGAGATAGAGAGATAGAGAGATAGAGAGATAGAGAGATAGAGAGATAGAGAGATAGAGAGATAGAGAGATAGAGAGATAGAGAGATAGAGAGATAGAGAGATAGAGAGATAGAGAGATAGAGAGATAGAGAGATAGAGAGATAGAGAGATAGAGAGATAGAGAGATAGAGAGATAGAGAGATAGAGATAGAGAGATAGAGAGAGATAGAGAGATAGAGAGATAGAGAGATAGAGAGATAGAGAGATAGAGAGATAGAGAGATAGAGAGATAGAGAGATAGAGAGATAGAGAGATAGAGAGATAGAGAGATAGAGAGATAGAGAGATAGAGAGATAGAGAGATAGAGAGATAGAGAGATAGAGAGATAGAGAGATAGAGAGATAGAGAGATAGAGAGATAGAGAGATAGAGAGATAGAGAGATAGAGAGATAGAGAGATAGAGAGATAGAGAGATAGAGAGATAGAGAGATAGAGAGATAGAGAGATAGAGAGATAGAGAGATAGAGAGATAGAGAGATAGAGAGATAGAGAGATAGAGAGATAGAGAGATAGAGAGATAGAGAGATAGAGAGATAGAGAGATAGAGAGATAGAGAGATAGAGAGATAGAGAGATAGAGAGATAGAGAGATAGAGAGATAGAGAGATAGAGAGATAGAGAGATAGAGAGATAGAGAGATAGAGAGATAGAGAGATAGAGAGATAGAGAGATAGAGAGATAGAGAGATAGAGAGATAGAGAGATAGAGAGATAGAGAGATAGAGAGATATAGAGAGATAGAGAGATAGAGAGATAGAGAGATAGAGAGATAGAGAGATAGAGAGATAGAGAGATAGAGAGATAGAGAGATAGAGAGATAGAGAGATAGAGAGATAGAGAGATAGAGAGATAGAGAGATAGAGAGATAGAGAGATAGAGAGATAGAGAGATAGAGAGATAGAGAGATAGAGAGATAGAGAGATAGAGAGATAGAGAGATAGAGAGATAGAGAGATAGAGAGATAGAGAGATAGAGAGATAGAGAGATAGAGAGATAGAGAGATAGAGAGATAGAGAGATAGAGAGATAGAGAGATAGAGAGATAGAGAGATAGAGAGATAGAGAGATAGAGAGATAGAGAGATAGAGAGATAGAGAGATAGAGAGATAGAGAGATAGAGAGATAGAGAGATAGAGAGATAGAGAGATAGAAAGATAGAGAGATAGAGAGATAGAGAGATAGAGAGATAGAGAGATAGAGAGATAGAAAGATAGAGAGATAGAGAGATAGAGAGATAGAGAGATAGAGAGATAGAGAGATAGAGAGATAGAGAGATAGAGAGATAGAGAGATAGAGAGATAGAGAGATAGAGAGATAGCGAGTTAGAGAGATAGAGAGATAGAGAGATAGAGAGATAGAGAGATAGAGAGATAGAGAGATAGAGAGATAGAGAGATAGAGAGATAGAGAGATAGAGAGATAGAGAGATAGAGAGATAGAGAGATAGAGAGATAGAGAGATAGAGAGATAGAGAGATAGAGAGATAGAGAGATAGAGAGATAGAGAGATAGAGAGATAGAGAGATAGAGAGATAGAGAGATAGAGAGATAGAGAGATAGAGAGATAGAGAGATAGAGAGATAGAGAGATAGAGAGATAGAGAGATAGAGAGATAGAGAGATAGAGAGATAGAGAGATAGAGAGATAGAGAGATAGAGAGATAGAGAGATAGAGAGATAGAGAGATAGAGAGATAGAGAGATAGAGAGATAGAGAGATAGAGAGATAGAGAGATAGAGAGATAGAGAGATAGAGAGATAGAGAGATAGAGAGATAGAGAGATAGAGAGATAGAGAGATAGAGAGATAGAGAGATAGAGAGATAGAGAGATAGAGAGATAGAGAGATAGAGAGATAGAGAGATAGAGAGATAGAGAGATAGAGAGATAGAGAGATAGAGAGATAGAGAGATAGAGAGATAGAGAGATAGAGATAGAGAGATAGAGAGATAGAGGAAGAGAGATAGAGAGATAGAGAGATAGAGAGATAGAGAGATAGAGAGATAGAGAGATAGAGCGATAGAGAGATAGAGAGATAGAGAGATAGAGAGATAGAGAGATAGAGAGATAGAGAGATAGAGAGATAGAGAGATAGAGAGATAGAGAGATAGAGAGATAGAGAGATAGAGAGATAGAGAGATAGAGAGATAGAGAGATAGAGAGATAGAGAGATAGAGAGATAGAGAGATAGAGAGATAGAGAGATAGAGAGATAGAGAGATAGAGAGATAGAGAGATAGAGAGATAGAGAGATAGAGAGATAGAGAGATAGAGAGATAGAGAGATAGAGAGATAGAGAGATAGAGAGATAGAGATAGAGAGATAGAGAGATAGAGAGATAGAGAGATAGAGAGATAGAGAGATAGAGAGATAGAGAGATAGAGAGATAGAGAGATAGAGAGATAGAGAGATAGAGAGATAGAGAGATAGAGAGATAGAGAGATAGAGAGATAGAGAGATAGAGAGATAGAGAGATAGAGAGATAGAGAGATAGAGAGATAGAGAGATAGAGAGATAGCGAGATAGAGAGATAGAGAGATAGAGAGATAGAGAGATAGAGAGATAGAGAGATAGAGAGATAGAGAGATAGAGAGATAGAGAGATAGAGAGATAGAGAGATAGAGAGATAGAGAGATAGAGAGATGGAGAGATAGAGAGATAGAGAGATAGAGAGATAGAGAGATAGAGAGATAGAGAGATAGAGAGATAGAGAGATAGAGAGATAGAGAGATAGAGAGATAGAGAGATAGAGAGATAGAGAGATAGAGAGATAGAGAGATAGAGAGATAGAGAGATAGAGAGATAGAGAGATGGAGAGATAGAGAGATAGAGAGATAGAGAGATAGAGAGATAGAGAGATAGAGAGATAGAGAGATAGAGAGATAGAGAGATAGAGAGATAGAGAGATAGAGAGATAGAGAGATAGAGAGATAGAGAGATAGAGAGATAGAGAGATAGAGAGATAGAGAGATAGAGAGATAGAGAGATAGAGAGATAGAGAGATAGAGAGATAGAGAGATAGAGAGATAGAGAGATAGAGAGATAGAGAGATAGAGAGATAGAGAGATAGAGAGATAGAGAGATAGAGAGATAGAGAGATAGAGAGATAGAGAGATAGAGAGATAGAGAGATAGAGAGATAGAGAGATAGAGAGATAGAGAGATAGAGAGATAGAGAGATAGAGAGATAGAGAGATAGAGAGATAGAGAGATAGAGAGATAGAGAGATAGAGAGATAGAGAGATAGAGAGATAGAGAGATAGAGAGATAGAGAGATAGAGAGATAGAGAGATAGAGAGATAGAGAGATAGAGAGATAGAGAGATAGAGAGATAGAGAGATAGAGAGATAGAGAGATAGAGAGATAGAGAGATAGAGAGATAGAGAGATAGAGAGATAGAGAGATAGAGAGATAGAGAGATAGAGAGATAGAGAGATAGAGAGATAGAGAGATAGAGAGATAGAGAGATAGAGAGATAGAGAGATAGAGAGATAGAGAGATAGAGAGATAGAGAGATAGAGAGATAGAGAGATAGAGAGATAGAGAGATAGAGAGATAGAGAGATAGAGAGATAGAGAGATAGAGAGATAGAGAGATAGAGAGATAGAGAGATAGAGAGATAGAGAGATAGAGAGATAGAGAGATAGAGAGATAGAGAGATAGAGAGATAGAGAGATAGAGAGATAGAGAGATAGAGAGATAGAGAGATAGAGAGATAGAGAGATAGAGAGATAGAGAGATAGAGAGATAGAGAGATAGAGAGATAGCGAGATAGAGAGATAGAGAGATAGAGAGATAGAGAGATAGAGAGATAGAGAGATAGAGAGATAGAGAGATAGAGAGATAGAGAGATAGAGAGATAGAGAGATAGAGAGATAGAGAGATAGAGAGATAGAGAGATAGAGAGATAGAGAGATAGAGAGATAGAGAGATAGAGAGATAGAGAGATAGAGAGATAGAGAGATAGAGAGATAGAGAGATAGAGAGATAGAGAGATAGAGAGATAGAGAGATAGAGAGATAGAGAGATAGAGAGATAGAGAGATAGAGAGATGGAGAGATAGAGAGATAGAGAGATAGAGAGATAGAGAGATAGAGAGATAGAGAGATAGAGATGTTACGTCCCGAGATCGACTCCGACCTTATATAAAATATCTTTACTCTTATATGTAATCAGCAATATACGTTATTATCGGGTGCAGAATAAATAACCATACATATGTAACCCTGTACTCCTACTTTTACGATTATTATATTCTATAAGCTTAAAGAGGTCGTATATTCTACTCATGTACTGCACACACACACATATGACAGTTTCTATATTAATTACGTAGCAGCCCATACTGCACTTCCACTAATACTCAACGTACGAGACTCGACATATTTTTTTTATACATTCTATACGACATTCACTATTATACCTTGCGTTAAGAAGCATCTACTGTACTTCAGGTATGACAATATCGACTGTACTCTACATACGACCTTTTAACATTGTATTCACGCTTAGGCTCCCACGCTTCATCGAGCCGTCAGCGGTCGATGCGACAGTCGGCGAGCGTAGACATAACATCCGCCGGCCCAAGATTCGAACGCCAAACGTCTCACTCCACTCCTCTGTCGGCGAGTGTAGACATAACATCCGCCGGCCCAAGGTTCGAACGCCAAACGTCTCACTCCACTCCTCTGTCGGCGAGTGTAGACATAACATCCGCTGGCCCGAGGTTCGAACGCCAAGCGTCTCACTCCACTCCTTTGTCGGCGAGTGTAGACATAACATCCGCCAGCCCGAGGTTCGAACGCCAAGCGTCTCACTCCACTCCATTGTCGGCGAGTGTAGACATAACATCCGTTGGCTCGAGACTCGAGCACCGAACGCCTCACTCCACTGTCGGCGAGTGTAGACATAACATCCGTTGGCCCGAGACTCGAGCACCAAACGTCTCTTCCCACGGGCCTTAGACTTAGAATAATGCGCGCGCATCGCCTCAGCGACGCAGCTCGAGAGGAGGCTATCCCCACCAACATCTGAACAGTTATATTACTGGCCTGCGTGCCAGGCTCTTCGGTCATTCCGTCTGTATCTTCTGTACTTAGCGTCAGCGCGACTAAGAAATTATATACGCGTAGCATCTCGGGTACGAAGTAAATGTTTGCGAAGTTTCCGAGCGGTTATAAATCTGAAACTGTACAAGTGTTCCGTACGACATAATTCTTTTTACGCGAAACGAACAGACTGACTCCGCGGTGATCCTGTAAGTCGCGTAATAAAAGTTTACTCTCGTGTATCGTGCAACTTAAATATCAATATACATATTTTAACCATTTACGGTGTAACCTCAGTGTCTCCTTGACTTCACCCGCTTCGATATTATCTCCATCATCGAAAATCCCAAAGAAAACGCTTATTAACCTTGTTACAACCTATTCTACTTTCAAACTCGTTTCATCTCAATCATTGCTCGTTCGCCTCTCTGCCACATGCAGTAGATGCTGAAACTCGCAACGATTCTCTCATCTCACTCTATCTCAATCGTTACTCGTTCGCCTCTTTGTCGCGCATACACCTGCGCACTGGACGCCCGAAACTTGTATCGATTCTTTTACTCTGCTGTGACTCTCCTGTGTTGTAATCATTACTCGTTCGCCTCCTTGTCGCGCAGTCGCTTGCGCACTCGACGCAGAAACTTGTAGTGGTTCTTTTATTCATTCCCAAGCTAAACTCGTCATACTCTTTGTGCCTCCTCTGTCATACACGCGTAGCACATTCCTCGCTTCCTCCTCTACCTCGTTCGTGCCTCTACGCAACAGCCACGTCGCAGTGCTCATTGTCTCGAGCACTGGAGGCTGTAGCTAGCCGGCACTTCCCAGCCTATTTTATCTGAATAACAACATCCGTCACGATAACCCGAACAGCCACGTCCGCTGCTAACCGTCGCGTATACATCCTATGGGTAGAAGGCGAGGCGGTTGTAAATTCAACTCTCGAAGACGGGACGCTATTAAGCTCGGTAAAAGTAAAAGTCCGCCGGGACATAGTGTGCCAGAGAAAAGACTATATCTCGCTTTAAAAGAAATCGTCGAGTTCGTGAACGCGACACCTATACTACCTCGGATTATTTCCGACGTCATTCTTCCAACACCGATAGAGCTCGTACGGCAAAGAACGGCTGACCTCGAGGCAGTTACCAGCACAGCTGATCGACCCAATTCCGACGTCGAGGCCATCACGTACAACCAAGCCATCATCACCCTCTACGCTCTTCCGCTCGAATAATCATCGAAAGGTACAACACATAATTAATAAATAATACACACACTCTATTCAATATTCGGAAATAAATTAGTCCTTTTAGTCCTCATCCCGGACGAGCACATTCTCGTGCAAATTGAGGATCAATACCTGTTATTTCGCGCGTTTCCAAATTTTGCTTTTTAAAAATATAACATTTGCATCCGCGACGTAACAGTAAATTTCTGGTGACAGCGGTGGGATACTTTAAGTCACTGGTTTATTTCCGAACTCACTCCATTATTCATATCGGTCAAAATGGCTTCGACACGCTCAAAGAAATTAGGCGAAAAGACGGAGGAAGAACTCCGTGCTGACGAACAAAGGCTGCTCGAATTTGAGAAAGAATTAAAAAACCAACAAAAAGCAATTCAAGACCGTGAAAAAGGTTTAAAGAAAGATTTTAATACTATATTGGAACGCGAAAATAAACTCATAGAACAAGAACAGCTACAAGCAAAGCGCTTCGCTGAATTTAAAACTCCCGAAGACGGTGCGTACGGACCACCCGGTAGCACCCCAGAACACCCGATGTCCGCAGTATTTGATGAATTAACGCAACTTAAAAGAGAGATGGCGGAATTGAGAAATTCGGCAAATAATCGAAATAACGTTAACGTATCCCCGGATGCATTTCTTGGTCCGCGAACCAACAACCCGTCTCTCTCATACAAGGACGCCTTAGAAGCAGTACCGACGTTCGACGGCGTGAATATGCCCGTATTAAAATTCTCACGCGCATGCCAGCGGATACGCGAGCTATTCCCGCCGGTAAACGAAGCCATCGTGGCTCGACTTCTTAGAAACAAACTCAAGGGTAGAGCCTACACTGCTGTCGAAGACGACACCTTTTTGACAATTGGCGATTTTTGTAACAAGTTAAAGACAATTTTTGGTAGTGCAAAGACAGTCAATCAGTACCGCGGTGACCTCGGGAGCATTGCAAAAACAAAAAATGAACATATCATTGATTACATCAGTCGAGTCAAAGACCTCCATTGCGCCATAATTGATGGAGAAACCGCGGGCCTCGGAGAGCTCTCGGCGCTAAACAAACAATATCTCGAAAAAGAAACCCTCGACTGTTTCATTGCCGGGTTGCCACCAGATTACAGATTCCGATTAAAATTAGAGGGATACGAGAGTCTCACCGATGCCTACGCAACTGCCATTCGCGTCGAGAAAGAAATAGATCGCGATAATACTCGTTTCAAGCCGGAAATTAAAGAAACATCTCCAACAGCATCGGTTAAAATCGCGTCTTCGTCCTCCTCGCAATCTGTAGTTTGTCCGCAATGTAACAAAAAGGGGCATCTCGCAGAAAAATGCTGGGCTATTCACCCAGAACTCAGACCAAAACGCAAACCGCTTCCGCGCACGGAAGGCGCAGTTTGCTCGTATTGTAACAAGCAAGGCCATACGATTGAGCAATGTTTCGCGAAACAACGGAACGAAAAATATTCGGGAAACGCGAAGCCCCGTCCGATGGAACAGGCGACCAGTCGGACGGAGATCGCTCAACAGCGCCCCGTGAAATATATACAAGCGGAGGACGGCCCGTCGAGCGAGTCGTCCGAACAGCAAACGTCCGATTAAGTCATTCTTCGTATATACCGGTAGTAGAAATTGCGTCACCTCAGCTTAAGGACAAAAATGACTTCCTAGTAGATTCCGGATGCGATCCAAATTTAATAAAAAAGAGCGCATTATGCGAAGACGTCGAAGTCAATCCGTATTCCATTTTAAAATTGCAAGGCATTTCAGAGACACCGGTCTACACCAGAGGGGAAACCGAAATCGATATAGTAGAAACTAAAAGTACATTTCATATTGTCGATGACGAATTTCCAATCCAGCAAGCGGCTATATTAGGATCCGAATTTCACGGACTGAATAGGGCTACTATAGATTGGGATCGTGAAGCAGTCACATGGAGCAATCACGTGCTCCCATTCAAGACATCTTTTAAGACTCTCATTCCCCAGCGGTCAAGCCGCGTCGTCTCGGCCAAGGTTATAAACACAGACACGACGGACGGTTATATTCCTCGTTTAGATCTGGGCGACGGTATCTACGCAGGCGAAGCCCTCGTTACGAATCACAACGGGTTAATATATATTAAAGTCTCCAACACAACCGAGCGCGACGTAGATATTCTATTACCCCCACAGACTCTCGAACCATACGAGCTCTTCGAGCTCAAGGACACACACGTGTTAACTGCATGCGTTACGAATGACGGAATCAAATCGAAAGCCGATAAAGTGAAGACTCTCCTCCGCCTCGAGCACTTGAATGAGGAGGAGCGAGACAGCATATATTCACTGATCGACGAGAGTGCCGACTTATTTCATATACCCGGTGCTCATTTAGAACCGACTAACGCGATAGAACATAAAATCACGACAACTGATGACCAACCTGTTTTTACGCGACAATATAGATTTCCACCCGCGCATAAGGATGAAATAACTAAACAGGTGACAGACCTCATTACGGGAAAAATTATCGAGCCACCCGAATCACCCTATAGTTCACCCGTATGGATCGTTCCTAAAAAAGCAGATTCTTCCGGTAAACCACGATGGCGGATGGTAATCGATTACAGAGGTCTTAACGAAAAAACTATTGGTGATGCTTACCCGCTACCCAATATTACTGAGATTCTTGATCAACTTGGTAGCGCCAAATATTTTTCCGTTTTCGATTTGGCCAGCGGGTTCCATCAAATCAAAATAAATTCAGTCGACGCGCCGAAAACGGCATTTTCTACGCCATTTGGCCATTATCAATTTAGCCGCATGCCATTTGGGCTTAAAAATGCTCCCGCAACGTTCCAACGTCTTATGGACAGGGTGTTGTGCGGACTACAAGGAACGGAACTTTTTGTTTATCTAGATGATATCGTTATCTACGCGAGCTCTCTTCAAGAGCACGCTATTAAATACCGAAGGCTTGTCGAACGCCTTCGTAAAGCCAATCTCAGCCTACAACCAGACAAGTGCGAGTTTCTTCGCAAGGAGGTGGCCTATCTGGGCCACGTACTTAGTGAAGAAGGGGTAAAACCTGACCCCCGTAAACTCGATTCCATTAAAAATTATCCTCGTCCCGATACTCCTACGAAAATCAAACAATTTCTTGGATTAGCGGGATATTACCGCAGATTTATCGAAAATTTCTCAGCTATTGCGCGACCAATGACGCAATTATTAAAAAAGCAAAGTACATTCGTGTGGACTGACGCACAGGAGCAAGCCTTCTCAACGCTCAAAGAGGCACTGTGTAATGCCCCTGTCCTTCAGCACCCGGATTTTACAAAACCATTCATTATAACAACGGACGCATCGAACAGTGCTATAGGCGCGATAATAAGCCAGGGCGTTGTCGGTAAAGATAGGCCGGTATCGTATACTTCGAGAACTCTCACAAAGGCAGAGGAGAATTATTCGACTATAGAGAAAGAACTCTTGGCTATAGTATATGCGGTAACACAGTTCAGACCATATGTATACGGTCGAGAATTCACACTCGTCACCGACCATAAGCCGCTCGTCTGGCTTCACTCGATAAAAGATCCGGCTAACCGTTTGGTCCATTGGAGACTCAAGCTAGCAAATTATCAATACAAAATAATATACAAGCCCGGTAGAATTAACGGCAACGCCGATGCGCTCTCGCGTAACCCGCCAGAGACGTCTGTCTTAGTAGTCACGCCCCATACCAACGCGAGCAACGACTTAGACATCGACGACGAATCGTCTATATTCGATCCGAGGTCATCCGTAACACCCGAATCCACTCAGAACGAAAACGAAGCGCGCCCCGACTTAGGCTTGGCAACGCCGCGAGATATCGATAACAAAACGGTAGAGCAGCCAGCCGAAACCGACGGCGATAACAGGGATTCGGACGTTGCGGGCGCGCCTGGCGAAAGCGACGATTCATCAGACGACGACTCTGAAATATTCGATCCTGCCACTGTACCGTATAATTTGACTCAGACACCAAGCGGGGTGAGCGAGACATTCCGAATGAGAACCACGAGAGACAGGCTGACAATGCAAAACGATAGCCTGGTCTGCTTCGTCACTACTAAAGGCCAGCCGGTCGACGCTGGAGCGAAAGATCTTGATTCTATTGGACAATTGCCTAAGGTCACAGACCTTACTTTCTGTAGAGTACGACCGTTGCTCATTAAAAATAAACGGATTTTCTTACTACCAATAAAATCAGATCTACGAGCGAACGCCTCGATCGACGATCTTAACGAAACTTTAACATCACTCAGAGACGCGATCCAGGAATTGCAATTAAACTCCTTAAGCTTTGCAAAAACCGATGCGATCGACCACATACCATGGGTCGACATCGAATGTAGCATAAAAGATCATTTACACGACGTACCAATGTTAGTAACAATTTGTCAACAATTAATAGGCACGCCTTCAGAAAATGACAGAAGCGCTATTATTATCGAAAATCACGACTCACTCCTGGGTGGTCACAAGGGCGTTAACAAAACGTACAAACGTATTCGCGATAAATATTTTTGGAAAAATATGAAAAAAGAAATTCAGGAGTATATACAACACTGCCGAGGGTGTCAACTCAAGAAGTTAGTTAGAGTAAAAACAAAACAACCAATGGTACTAACCGACACGCCAGGTGCGGCATTTGACAAAATATCTATGGATATTGTAGGGCCCTTGCGGGCGACCAATAAAGGTAACACCCATATACTTACGATTCAGGACCTTCTCACTAAATATTCGCTAGCCATTCCCCTCAACGGCACCACATCCATTGACATTTCGAACGCCTTCACGAAGAATTTCATCGCGAGGTTTGGGGCACCCAAGGCTCTTCTCACCGACCAGGGCGCAAACTTCTGTAGTAGCTTGATGCGCAACATTGCTAAGAAATTTCGTATCAAACAATGCAGAACTACGGCCTTCCATCCGCAAACGAACGGCTCTATCGAGCGCTCGCATCACGTGCTGACGGAATATTTAAAGCAGTACGTCGACCGCCACCACGAATGGGACGAGCTACTTGAAATGGCTATGTTCTCGTACAACACAAGTCAACACGAGGGTACCGGCTTTAGTCCACACGAACTCGTCTTCGGTAAGCTGGCCAGACAACCCTCGAATCACCAAGGAGTCGAAGAACATCAGGATCAATCGTACACGGACTACCTCAAGGACCTGTTCACTAAAATCCACGGGGTCCAGGAGCTAGCTGCCGAAAATCTGAAACATGCGAAAGAAAAATCAAAAAATTATTACGATCGAAAAATAAACCCACAAGATTTTGGCGTAGGTGATACAGTACTTATGCTAAAAGAACCTACGGGTGGGAAATTTGGAGATCAATACTCGGAACCCTGTAAAGTCGTAGAATTGCTTTCGGGGGGAAACGTTAAAATTGACCATAAAGGGAGACACAGGATCGTCCACACGAACAAACTACGCCTCACGCAATTGAAACCGTAACTCTGTTGCAGGATGCGTGTTACCAAGGTCATCTTGGCCCTGTGCCTCTATTTCACCGAAGCCCGTGCCATCATCGGGTACGACTGTGGAGGTTCTGTTTTGAACGCCACCACTATATCGCTCAACGACGTCGGGGAATGTGATGATCCGATCCCCGAACCTAAGCCAACATCGACCTACATTCAACTCTTGCAGCTCTCGGAATTCGACAGCACCGAGGTCATTCAGTGCAAGGTTGAGATCGACCGAACCATCACCCACTGCGGAATGCATTCTCATAACTCTGCAGTGCAGGGCGGTCGACAAACTTATCTTCACGACCTGGACGAAAAAGCATGTCGGCGTCTCCAAGAAACCGGCATAATTCGTCTCGGATTTACTGCCGAAATCATTGGACTCCAGAAAAACGCAACAGCCTACCGATCGATCACCATGGGAGGTGGCCTCGACACAGATGGGAACTGCGAGGAAACACACTACAGTGACCCATATGGTAGCTGGAGCGACGTGTTCGTCACTGCTACCGTTAAAGTTGGGATCTACAACTATCACGCCACGGTCAACTTCGCTCAGGGAAAAATTCTGCTACCATCAGGAACACAATGTACCCTCAGCGACGAGCAGTGCATGGACAACCAAGGCAACAGTGCCTTCTGGAGCACGGCACCCATCGACACTTGCGGATTCTCACGTTACGACGTACTGTACGAAGGCTTAGCTACGAAATTGGAATCAACGGAAGACGGAAAGCGTGCACCAGATGTTTACACGCTTAACACCCAGTCGACAACGTTTGCTCTGGCGAAACATGCAGAGTATCCGATCTGTGGCTACACCCTAATTCGTACAGAACATCCGAAATTATTCATCCTGGAAACATCAAGGGGACAATCGCCTGCCACCATGCGAAAGGTCTCAGTCAACAACCTTGACATCTTCTCATACATTAATTCAAAATTTGTTTATGTTGAGAAGCACGTGCGTACACAAATCAAAGGCTTGTACAAGGACGTGGTGACGCAACGGTGCAAACTGGAACGACAAGTGTTGCAGAACGCGTTATCGACTGCAGCTATCCTACCCGAGAAATTCGCGTACACCGTCATGAAAGGCCCAGGCTACATGGCAGTCATCGCAGGGGAGGTAGCACACATCGTCAAGTGCGTGGCCGTCGACTGCAAGCTAAGGAAAACATCTGTTTGTTACAACGAGCTACCCGTGACATACAACAACGGGACCTACTTTCTGTCTACAACTTCAAGAATGCTATTAAAATCAGCAACCCAAGTCGAATGTGATCCTTTGCTTCCCACGCAATATCAAATCGAGGGAACTTGGTATCGATTCACACCACAACCAATCGAGGTAATCCAACCACAACAGTTACAACCTCTCAAAAGACCTACTTGGAGATATGTGTCACCCAGCGACCTTGCGATCAGTGGCATATATTCCGAAACTGACATACAACAGCTGCGGGACAGAATCATGTTCCCCGCAGAAAAACCCGGCTTGCTTAATCATCTGGCAAGAGGTTCAGCAGGATACGGCATCGCCCCAGGGACAATCTCTCTGCAAGGACTGCTGGACGAAAATACTCTCAATCGCATCGCCGAAAACGCCGCAGACAAGATGTGGTCAATCTTTCTCGAGTTTGGCACTGCCAGTGCAGGCCTCATCGGGATCTTCCTAATAATTCGCATCATCAAATTTTCAATCGACACATGTGTGCACGGATATGCGCTTCATTCGCTTTACGGCTGGAGCTTGTATCTGCTCGGTGCCGTTTGGAACTCCATCACAGGCCTTCTGCTAATGCTAGCCCACAAAAAGGAATTGCAAAGGCAAACCGAGGTCAGCAACAACGAACAGCTGCGCGAAGTCATCGTGAGTCCCGGAAGATCAACAACACCTGAGACACCGAGCGCACCTGAACGATCTTCGATTTACCCCGATTTACGACCCCAAGAACCTATTAGACTTTCCGGAGTCGAACCGGACCTTAGCGATCGTCTTGCCAATATTCGAACTTAGAGCATAGGCACTATGTTCGAACGTAAGGAGGGGCGTGTTACGTCCCGAGATCGACTCCGACTTATATAAAATATCTTTACTCTTATATGTAATCAGCAATATACGTTATTATCGGGTGCAGAATAAATAACCATACATATGTAACCCTGTACTCCTACTTTTACGATTATTATATTCTATAAGCTTAAAGAGGTCGTATATTCTACTCATGTACTGCACACACACACATATGACAGTTTCTATATTAATTACGTAGCAGCCCATACTGCACTTCCACTAATACTCAACGTACGAGACTCGACATATTTTTTTTATACATTCTATACGACATTCACTATTATACCTTGCGTTAAGAAGCATCTACTGTACTTCAGGTATGACAATATCGACTGTACTCTACATACGACCTTTTAACATTGTATTCACGCTTAGGCTCCCACGCTTCATCGAGCCGTCAGCGGTCGATGCGACAGTCGGCGAGCGTAGACATAACATCCGCCGGCCCAAGATTCGAACGCCAAACGTCTCACTCCACTCCTCTGTCGGCGAGTGTAGACATAACATCCGCCGGCCCAAGGTTCGAACGCCAAACGTCTCACTCCACTCCTCTGTCGGCGAGTGTAGACATAACATCCGCTGGCCCGAGGTTCGAACGCCAAGCGTCTCACTCCACTCCTTTGTCGGCGAGTGTAGACATAACATCCGCCAGCCCGAGGTTCGAACGCCAAGCGTCTCACTCCACTCCATTGTCGGCGAGTGTAGACATAACATCCGTTGGCTCGAGACTCGAGCACCGAACGCCTCACTCCACTGTCGGCGAGTGTAGACATAACATCCGTTGGCCCGAGACTCGAGCACCAAACGTCTCTTCCCACGGGCCTTAGACTTAGAATAATGCGCGCGCATCGCCTCAGCGACGCAGCTCGAGAGGAGGCTATCCCCACCAACATCTGAACAGTTATATTACTGGCCTGCGTGCCAGGCTCTTCGGTCATTCCGTCTGTATCTTCTGTACTTAGCGTCAGCGCGACTAAGAAATTATATACGCGTAGCATCTCGGGTACGAAGTAAATGTTTGCGAAGTTTCCGAGCGGTTATAAATCTGAAACTGTACAAGTGTTCCGTACGACATAATTCTTTTTACGCGAAACGAACAGACTGACTCCGCGGTGATCCTGTAAGTCGCGTAATAAAAGTTTACTCTCGTGTATCGTGCAACTTAAATATCAATATACATATTTTAACCATTTACGGTGTAACCTCAGTGTCTCCTTGACTTCACCCGCTTCGATATTATCTCCATCATCGAAAATCCCAAAGAAAACGCTTATTAACCTTGTTACAACCTATTCTACTTTCAAACTCGTTTCATCTCAATCATTGCTCGTTCGCCTCTCTGCCACATGCAGTAGATGCTGAAACTCGCAACGATTCTCTCATCTCACTCTATCTCAATCGTTACTCGTTCGCCTCTTTGTCGCGCATACACCTGCGCACTGGACGCCCGAAACTTGTATCGATTCTTTTACTCTGCTGTGACTCTCCTGTGTTGTAATCATTACTCGTTCGCCTCCTTGTCGCGCAGTCGCTTGCGCACTCGACGCAGAAACTTGTAGTGGTTCTTTTATTCATTCCCAAGCTAAACTCGTCATACTCTTTGTGCCTCCTCTGTCATACACGCGTAGCACATTCCTCGCTTCCTCCTCTACCTCGTTCGTGCCTCTACGCAACAGCCACGTCGCAGTGCTCATTGTCTCGAGCACTGGAGGCTGTAGCTAGCCGGCACTTCCCAGCCTATTTTATCTGAATAACAACATCCGTCACGATAACCCGAACAGCCACGTCCGCTGCTAACCGTCGCGTATACATCCTATGGGTAGAAGGCGAGGCGGTTGTAAATTCAACTCTCGAAGACGGGACGCTATTAAGCTCGGTAAAAGTAAAAGTCCGCCGGGACATAGTGTGCCAGAGAAAAGACTATATCTCGCTTTAAAAGAAATCGTCGAGTTCGTGAACGCGACACCTATACTACCTCGGATTATTTCCGACGTCATTCTTCCAACACCGATAGAGCTCGTACGGCAAAGAACGGCTGACCTCGAGGCAGTTACCAGCACAGCTGATCGACCCAATTCCGACGTCGAGGCCATCACGTACAACCAAGCCATCATCACCCTCTACGCTCTTCCGCTCGAATAATCATCGAAAGGTACAACACATAATTAATAAATAATACACACACTCTATTCAATATTCGGAAATAAATTAGTCCTTTTAGTCCTCATCCCGGACGAGCACATTCTCGTGCAAATTGAGGATCAATACCTGTTATTTCGCGCGTTTCCAAATTTTGCTTTTTAAAAATATAACATTTGCATCCGCGACGTAACAGAGAGATAGAGAGATAGAGAGATAGAGAGATAGAGAGATAGAGAGATAGAGAGATAGAGAGATAGAGAGATAGAGAGATAGAGAGATAGAGAGATAGAGAGATAGAGAGATAGAGAGATAGAGAGATAGAGAGATAGAGAGATAGAGAGATGGAGAGATAGAGAGATAGAGAGATAGGGAGATAGAGAGATGGAGAGATAGAGAGATAGAGAGATAGAGAGATAGAGAGATAGAGAGATAGAGAGATAGAGAGATAGAGAGATAGAGAGATAGAGAGATAGAGAGATAGAGAGATAGAGAGATAGAGAGATAGAGAGATAGAGAGATAAAGAGATAGAGAGATAGAGAGATAGAGAGATAGAGAGATAGAGAGATAGAGAGATAGAGAGATAGAGAGATAGAGAGATAGAGAGATAGAGAGATAGAGAGATAGAGAGATAGAAAGATAGAGAGATAGAGAGATAGAGAGATAGAGAGATAGAGAGATAGAGAGATAGAGAGATAGAGAGATAGAGAGATAGAGAGATAGAGAGATAGAGAGATAGAGAGATAGAGAGATAGAGAGATAGAGAGATAGAGAGATAGAGAGATAGAGAGATAGAGAGATAGAGAGATAGAGAGATAGAGAGATAGAGAGATAGAGAGATAGAGAGATAGAGAGATAGAGAGATAGAGAGATAGAGAGATAGAGAGGATAGAGAGATAGAGAGATAGAGAGATAGAGAGATAGAGAGATAGATGAGATAGAGAGATAGAGAGATAGAGAGATAGAGAGATAGAGAGATAGAGAGATAGAGAGATAGAGAGATAGAGAGATAGAGAGATAGAGAGATAGAGAGATAGAGAGATAGAGAGATAGAGAGATAGAGAGATAGAGAGATAGAGAGATAGAGAGATAGAGAGATAGAGAGATAGAGAGATAGAGAGAGATGGAGAGATAGAGAGATGGAGAGAGATAGAGAGATAGAGAGATAGAGAGATAGAGGAGATAGAGAGATAGAGAGATAGAGAGATAGAGAGATAGAGAGATAGAGAGATAGAGAGATAGAGAGATAGAGAGATAGAGAGATAGAGAGATAGAGAGATAGAGATAGAGAGATAGAGAGATAGTGAGATAGAGAGATAGAGAGATAGAGAGATAGAGAGATAGAGAGATAGAGAGATAGAGATAGAGAGATAGAGAGATAGGAGAGATAGAGAGATAGAGAGATAGAGAGATAGAGAGATAGAGAGATAGAGAGATAGAGAGATAGAGAGATAGAAAGATAGAGATGATAGAGAGATAGAGAGATAGAGAGATAGAGAGATAGAGAGATAGAAAGATAGAGAGATAGAGAGATAGAGAGATAGAGAGATAGAGAGATAGAGAGATAGAGAGATAGACAGATAGAGAGATAGAGAGATAGAGAGTCTAGAGAGATTAGAGAGATAGCGAGTTAGAGAGATAGATGAGATAGAAAGAGATAGAGAGATAGAGAGATAGAGAGATAGAGAGATAGAGAGATAGAGAGATAGAGAGATAGAGAGATAGAGAGATAGAGAGATAGAGAGATAGAGAGATAGAGAGATAGAGAGATAGAGAGATAGAGAGATAGAGAGATAGAGAGATAGAGAGATAGAGAGATAGAGAGATAGAGAGATAGAGAGATAGAGAGATAGAGAGATAGAGAGATAGAGAGATAGAGAGATAGAGAGATAGAGAGATAGAGAGATAGAGAGATAGAGAGATAGAGAGATAGAGAGATAGAGAGATAGAGAGATAGAGAGATAGAGAGATAGAGAGATAGAGAGATAGAGAGATAGAGAGATAGAGAGATAGAGAGATAGAGAGATAGAGAGATAGAGAGATAGAGAGATAGAGAGATAGAGAGATAGAGAGATAGAGAGATAGAGAGATAGAGAGATAGAGAGATAGAGAGATAGAGAGATAGAGAGATAGAGAGATAGAGAGATAGAGAGATAGAGAGATAGAGAGATAGAGAGATAGAGAGATAGAGAGATAGAGAGATAGAGAGATAGAGAGATAGAGAGATAGAGAGATAGAGAGATAGAGAGATAGAGAGATAGAGAGATAGAGAGATAGAGAGATAGAGAGATAGAGAGATAGAGAGATAGAGAGATAGAGAGATAGAGAGATAGAGAGATAGAGAGATAGAGAGATAGAGAGATAGAGAGATAGAGAGATAGAGAGATAGAGAGATAGAGAGATAGAGAGATAGAGATAGAGAGAGAGATAGAGAGATAGAGAGATAGAGAGATAGAGAGATAGAGAGATAGAGAGATAGAGAGATAGAGAGATAGAGAGATAGAGAGATAGAGAGATAGAGAGATAGAGAGATAGAGAGATAGAGAGATAGAGAGATAGAGAGATAGAGAGATAGAGAGATAGAGAGATAGAGAGATAGAGAGATAGAGAGATAGAGAGATAGAGAGATAGAGAGATAGAGAGATAGAGAGATAGAGAGATAGAGAGATAGAGAGATAGAGAGATAGAGAGATAGAGAGATAGAGAGATAGAGATAGAGAGAGATAGAGATAGAGATATAGATAGAGATAGAGATAGAGAGATAGAGAGATAGAGATAGAGAGATAGAGATAGAGAGATAGAGAGAGATAGAGATAGAGAGATAGAGAGATAGAGATAGAGATAGAGAGATAGAGATAGAGATAGAGATAGAGATAGAGATAGAGATAGAGATAGAGATAGAGATAGAGATAGAGATAGAGATAGAGATAGAGATAGAGATAGAGATAGAGATAGAGATAGAGATAGAGATAGAGATAGAGATAGAGATAGAGATAGAGATAGAGATAGAGATAGAGATAGAGATAGAGATAGAGATAGAGATAGAGATAGAGATAGAGATAGAGATAGAGATAGAGATAGAGATAGAGATAGAGATAGAGATAGAGATAGAGATAGAGATAGAGATAGAGATAGAGATAGAGATAGAGATAGAGATAGAGATAGAGATAGAGATAGAGATAGAGATAGAGATAGAGATAGAGATAGAGATAGAGATAGAGATAGAGATAGAGATAGAGATAGAGATAGAGATAGAGATAGAGATAGAGATAGAGATAGAGATAGAGATAGAGATAGAGATAGAGATAGAGATAGAGATAGAGATAGAGATAGAGATAGAGATAGAGATAGAGATAGAGATAGAGATAGAGATAGAGATAGAGATAGAGATAGAGATAGAGATAGAGATAGAGATAGAGATAGAGATAGAGATAGAGATAGAGATAGAGATAGAGATAGAGATAGAGATAGAGATAGAGATAGAGATAGAGATAGAGATAGAGATAGAGATAGAGATAGAGATAGAGATAGAGATAGAGATAGAGATAGAGATAGAGATAGAGATAGAGATAGAGATAGAGATAGAGATAGAGATAGAGATAGAGATAGAGATAGAGATAGAGATAGAGATAGAGATAGAGATAGAGATAGAGATAGAGATAGAGATAGAGATAGAGATAGAGATAGAGATAGAGATAGAGATAGAGATAGAGATAGAGATAGAGATAGAGATAGAGATAGAGATAGAGATAGAGATAGAGATAGAGATAGAGATAGAGATAGAGATAGAGATAGAGATAGAGATAGAGATAGAGATAGAGATAGAGATAGAGATAGAGATAGAGATAGAGATAGAGATAGAGATAGAGATAGAGATAGAGATAGAGATAGAGATAGAGATAGAGATAGAGATAGAGATAGAGATAGAGATAGAGATAGAGATAGAGATAGAGATAGAGATAGAGATAGAGATAGAGATAGAGATAGAGATAGAGATAGAGATAGAGATAGAGATAGAGATAGAGATAGAGATAGAGATAGAGATAGAGATAGAGATAGAGATAGAGATAGAGATAGAGATAGAGATAGAGATAGAGATAGAGATAGAGATAGAGATAGAGATAGAGATAGAGATAGAGATAGAGATAGAGATAGAGATAGAGATAGAGATAGAGATAGAGATAGAGATAGAGATAGAGATAGAGATAGAGATAGAGATAGAGATAGAGATAGAGATAGAGATAGAGATAGAGATAGAGATAGAGATAGAGATAGAGATAGAGATAGAGATAGAGATAGAGATAGAGATAGAGATAGAGATAGAGATAGAGATAGAGATAGAGATAGAGATAGAGATAGAGATAGAGATAGAGATAGAGATAGAGATAGAGATAGAGATAGAGATAGAGATAGAGATAGAGATAGAGATAGAGATAGAGATAGAGATAGAGATAGAGATAGAGATAGAGATAGAGATAGAGATAGAGATAGAGATAGAGATAGAGATAGAGATAGAGATAGAGATAGAGATAGAGATAGAGATAGAGATAGAGATAGAGATAGAGATAGAGATAGAGATAGAGATAGAGATAGAGATAGAGATAGAGATAGAGATAGAGATAGAGATAGAGATAGAGATAGAGATAGAGATAGAGATAGAGATAGAGATAGAGATAGAGATAGAGATAGAGATAGAGATAGAGATAGAGATAGAGATAGAGATAGAGATAGAGATAGAGATAGAGATAGAGATAGAGATAGAGATAGAGATAGAGATAGAGATAGAGATAGAGATAGAGATAGAGATAGAGATAGAGATAGAGATAGAGATAGAGATAGAGATAGAGATAGAGATAGAGATAGAGATAGAGATAGAGATAGAGATAGAGATAGAGATAGAGATAGAGATAGAGATAGAGATAGAGATAGAGATAGAGATAGAGATAGAGATAGAGATAGAGATAGAGATAGAGATAGAGATAGAGATAGAGATAGAGATAGAGATAGAGATAGAGATAGAGATAGAGATAGAGATAGAGATAGAGATAGAGATAGAGATAGAGATAGAGATAGAGATAGAGATAGAGATAGAGATAGAGATAGAGATAGAGATAGAGATAGAGATAGAGATAGAGATAGAGATAGAGATAGAGATAGAGATAGAGATAGAGATAGAGATAGAGATAGAGATAGAGATAGAGATAGAGATAGAGATAGAGATAGAGATAGAGATAGAGATAGAGATAGAGATAGAGATAGAGATAGAGATAGAGATAGAGATAGAGATAGAGATAGAGATAGAGATAGAGATAGAGATAGAGATAGAGATAGAGATAGAGATAGAGATAGAGATAGAGATAGAGATAGAGATAGAGATAGAGATAGAGATAGAGATAGAGATAGAGATAGAGATAGAGATAGAGATAGAGATAGAGATAGAGATAGAGATAGAGATAGAGATAGAGATAGAGATAGAGATAGAGATAGAGATAGAGATAGAGATAGAGATAGAGATAGAGATAGAGATAGAGATAGAGATAGAGATAGAGATAGAGATAGAGATAGAGATAGAGATAGAGATAGAGATAGAGATAGAGATAGAGATAGAGATAGAGATAGAGATAGAGATAGAGATAGAGATAGAGATAGAGATAGAGATAGAGATAGAGATAGAGATAGAGATAGAGATAGAGATAGAGATAGAGATAGAGATAGAGATAGAGATAGAGATAGAGATAGAGATAGAGATAGAGATAGAGATAGAGATAGAGATAGAGATAGAGATAGAGATAGAGATAGAGATAGAGATAGAGATAGAGATAGAGATAGAGATAGAGATAGAGATAGAGATAGAGATAGAGATAGAGATAGAGATAGAGATAGAGATAGAGATAGAGATAGAGATAGAGATAGAGATAGAGATAGAGATAGAGATAGAGATAGAGATAGAGATAGAGATAGAGATAGAGATAGAGATAGAGATAGAGATAGAGATAGAGATAGAGATAGAGATAGAGATAGAGATAGAGATAGAGATAGAGATAGAGATAGAGATAGAGATAGAGATAGAGATAGAGATAGAGATAGAGATAGAGATAGAGATAGAGATAGAGATAGAGATAGAGATAGAGATAGAGATAGAGATAGAGATAGAGATAGAGATAGAGATAGAGATAGAGATAGAGATAGAGATAGAGATAGAGATAGAGATAGAGATAGAGATAGAGATAGAGATAGAGATAGAGATAGAGATAGAGATAGAGATAGAGATAGAGATAGAGATAGAGATAGAGATAGAGATAGAGATAGAGATAGAGATAGAGATAGAGATAGAGATAGAGATAGAGATAGAGATAGAGATAGAGATAGAGATAGAGATAGAGATAGAGATAGAGATAGAGATAGAGATAGAGATAGAGATAGAGATAGAGATAGAGATAGAGATAGAGATAGAGATAGAGATAGAGATAGAGATAGAGATAGAGATAGAGATAGAGATAGAGATAGAGATAGAGATAGAGATAGAGATAGAGATAGAGATAGAGATAGAGATAGAGATAGAGATAGAGATAGAGATAGAGATAGAGATAGAGATAGAGATAGAGATAGAGATAGAGATAGAGATAGAGATAGAGATAGAGATAGAGATAGAGATAGAGATAGAGATAGAGATAGAGATAGAGATAGAGATAGAGATAGAGATAGAGATAGAGATAGAGATAGAGATAGAGATAGAGATAGAGATAGAGATAGAGATAGAGATAGAGATAGAGATAGAGATAGAGATAGAGATAGAGATAGAGATAGAGATAGAGATAGAGATAGAGATAGAGATAGAGATAGAGATAGAGATAGAGATAGAGATAGAGATAGAGATAGAGATAGAGATAGAGATAGAGATAGAGATAGAGATAGAGATAGAGATAGAGATAGAGATAGAGATAGAGATAGAGATAGAGATAGAGATAGAGATAGAGATAGAGATAGAGATAGAGATAGAGATAGAGATAGAGATAGAGATAGAGATAGAGATAGAGATAGAGATAGAGATAGAGATAGAGATAGAGATAGAGATAGAGATAGAGATAGAGATAGAGATAGAGATAGAGATAGAGATAGAGATAGAGATAGAGATAGAGATAGAGATAGAGATAGAGATAGAGATAGAGATAGAGATAGAGATAGAGATAGAGATAGAGATAGAGATAGAGATAGAGATAGAGATAGAGATAGAGATAGAGATAGAGATAGAGATAGAGATAGAGATAGAGATAGAGATAGAGATAGAGATAGAGATAGAGATAGAGATAGAGATAGAGATAGAGATAGAGATAGAGATAGAGATAGAGATAGAGATAGAGATAGAGATAGAGATAGAGATAGAGATAGAGATAGAGATAGAGATAGAGATAGAGATAGAGATAGAGATAGAGATAGAGATAGAGATAGAGATAGAGATAGAGATAGAGATAGAGATAGAGATAGAGATAGAGATAGAGATAGAGATAGAGATAGAGATAGAGATAGAGATAGAGATAGAGATAGAGATAGAGATAGAGATAGAGATAGAGATAGAGATAGAGATAGAGATAGAGATAGAGATAGAGATAGAGATAGAGATAGAGATAGAGATAGAGATAGAGATAGAGATAGAGATAGAGATAGAGATAGAGATAGAGATAGAGATAGAGATAGAGATAGAGATAGAGATAGAGATAGAGATAGAGATAGAGATAGAGATAGAGATAGAGATAGAGATAGAGATAGAGATAGAGATAGAGATAGAGATAGAGATAGAGATAGAGATAGAGATAGAGATAGAGATAGAGATAGAGATAGAGATAGAGATAGAGATAGAGATAGAGATAGAGATAGAGATAGAGATAGAGATAGAGATAGAGATAGAGATAGAGATAGAGATAGAGATAGAGATAGAGATAGAGATAGAGATAGAGATAGAGATAGAGATAGAGATAGAGATAGAGATAGAGATAGAGATAGAGATAGAGATAGAGATAGAGATAGAGATAGAGATAGAGATAGAGATAGAGATA
This sequence comes from Sussaba pulchella, assembly GCA_963971145.1. Taxonomy (NCBI): domain Eukaryota; kingdom Metazoa; phylum Arthropoda; class Insecta; order Hymenoptera; family Ichneumonidae; genus Sussaba; species Sussaba pulchella. The sequence continues at coordinate 58,093 of CAXAQZ010000220.1, forward strand.
GAGATAGAGATAGAGATAGAGATAGAGATAGAGATAGAGATAGAGATAGAGATAGAGATAGAGATAGAGATTTTTTTTTTTTTTTTTTTTTCTTGGAGGAGGTTTGGATAAAAAAATCTTGCATAAGACACCCATGATGGCCAGGGTAGTGTCGGATTCATACCGACTAAAAAAACCGCATCCTCCCCCACCTTAACGAACCACACCGGAAACCGCGTTAGCATTACTTCGGTGTGGACGCTTGCCTGTTATCAACGTTCAACAGATTTCTCTCCCTTCTCTTTCTTTCGTCTCAATAATTTGTCGAATTACTCCGTACGCTTCTTCCCAACCTTTTTTTGATTCGATGAGACCGTGCATCATGTTCGTGGCGTTGAATATCCGTCCGGTTTTTCTGAGGTACTCATCTCTCTTTCCCTGCCACTTTCCGCAGGTGAACAGAGTATGTTCAGCGTCATCTATGCCCTTGCAGTAGGGGCATTGGTCTGTGTCAGCGCGGTTGCGGTCATAGAGGTACTTTCTGAAGCACCCGTGCCCCGAAAGTGCCTGAGTCAGATAGTAGTCTACCTCTCCATATTCGCGCTCCGTCCATTTCTTGATGCTCGGAATTAAACTGTACGTCCAGCACCCGTAAGTTCCCTCCATCCACAGTTTCTGCCATTTAGCCATGAGGGCCTTTCTCGCCTCCTCCTTCTCTACACCCTCGTACGTTGCACGTCTTTCTTCCGCTAGTAGCTCGATAGGAGGTATACCGGCGATCACTCTTGCTCCCTCTACCGATACTGTACGATATGCACTGCACACTCTAATGGCTAGAGTCTTTTGAATTCTCGTCAGTTTTCTCCTGAGTTTTTGCACTTGCATAGCTGTGTGCCACACCGGAGCTGCGTACAGTATCTGGGAGTGCACAACACTGACGATAATTCGTCTTTTCGACGCTCTCGGTCCTCCTATGTTCGGCATGAGGCTTGCCAGAGCCGTCATCGTTTTTTCTGCTTTCTGTACGGACTTATCTAGATGCGCTGCGAAAGTGCACTTGGTGTCCAGCCACATCCCCAGCTGTTTAAGGGCTTTGCTTGGGCGGATATCGGTCCCCTGTATATTGAACTTTATTGGTCCTATTTTCCTCTTTGTAGTGAGTAGAATTGCCTCCGTTTTTTCAGGTGCTAGTTCTAGCCCTCTCTTTTCCATCCATTTCCCGATTCTCAGGATTGCATTGTCCGCCGAGTCCATTAGGGCGCTTTCACTCCTGGATACGACAACTACTGCTACATCGTCGGCGAAGCCAACCAGCTGCACCCCTTCTGGCATTTCCAGCTCCAGTAGCTCATTGTACTGGATGTTCCATAGAGTTGGACCGAGCACCGAACCCTGTGGTACCCCGCTGTTCACCTCTATGACTTTCGAGTTACCTTCCGCCTGTAGTATTATCTCCCTTTGCGACAAGTAAGAAGCAATCAGATTAGTGAGGTTGCCGTCCACCCCCCTCTTCGTGAGTTCATCGAGTATAGCCTGCCATGACGCGCTGTTGAAGGCGTTTTTAACATCCAGCGTTATGACCGCACACAGACGCCGGCAGCGTGCGCTTGAGTAGGCGGCTGCCTTTCTTGCTATGGCTACCACCTCCTCGATGGCGTCCACCGTCTGTCGGCCTTCCCTAAAACCGTACTGGTTGTCTGCTAAGCCCCCTGTGCGCTCCAGCTCTTTTTTAACCTTGCTCAGTATCAGCTGTTCAAATAGCTTTCCTTCTACATCCAACAGACAGATCGGCCTGTACGATCTGGGATCTCCGACGGGCTTATCCCCTTTTTTTAGCAGTATGAGTCTTGCACGCTTCCATTCCTTTGGGAATTCACCTTTGGCTGCTAGCCAGTTGTAGGTGCGTAGAACATATTCCGGTCTACGCTCGGCAACCCGTTTTATCACTTCTGGAGGAATGTATCCGGGTCCTGGCGCCTTATTGTTTTTAAGCTTCGTGCACGCTGCCTTCAGGTCTTCCGGACTAAAACCGATAAAGGGCGGTTCGTTGGAGCGGACGAACGTCACCGACTTGTGCGTGGGGAAGAGGCACTTCGCGACGTTCTCTACGGCTTCCATGGTCAGTTTCGGCTTAGGTGGGTATCCGATGAGCCTCTTCGTGACGATTCCGTACCCTTTGCCCCAGATGTCTCCATCTACTTCGTCCCGTACAATCTTCCAGTTTCTTCTCTTCGATGCCTTTATGCATTTTTGCAGGGCTTTTTGGCTGAGCCTGTAGTCCTCCCAAAGTTCTCGCTCAAGCAGTGGTTGGTTTTTTTTTGCAATCCTCGTGTATTTTCTTCTTTTTTGGATGCACACTTCTCGCAGTTGTGCGACTTCCTCGTTCCACCAGTATTGGGGTTTACCACGGTCGTATATTCTCGCTTTCGGCATGCATTTGTTACACGCTTTCGTTAGCTCGTGTGAAAAAGTTTCTGCGGATGGGTCTGGCTCTTCGGCTAGTTCGTCAATAGCGTGTTGCAGCTTGGTTTCGTCGAGCTTTCTTGTGTTCCATCCTTTGACCTGGTGCTGTCTATTAGAGGGCCGATTTGGGAGCTCGCTCACGTCAAAAATTATATATTTGTGGTCACTTAGAGATTCCTTGTCACTAACTTCCCAGTCATCGATGCGCCTACCCACACCCGGTGTCGCCAGTGTCAGATCGAGGATCGACCCATAGCCTTGCCTCTCGAAGGTTGGTTTTACACCCGCGTTTTTTACTATCAGGTCGTGCTGAGCGATCCACTCAGTGACGACGATCCCTCTTCTGTCAGTCCTCGTCATTCCCCATTGTGGGGACTTTGCATTAAAGTCTCCTACAATGATAGCTTCCTCTCTCCTGGCCCTTATCTTGCTGCCGATTTGCTGCAGATATTCTTCAAGTTCCTCTACGGTCTTATTCGGGGAGGCATAGCACGCATATATCGTAAACGATGGCATTACTATGTAGGAGAATCCTTTTCCAGTGCCCTGCTCTTTTACCACGGCTTTTGGGTCTGTGATCTTTATCGCCGTATCCAGGTCGTCATCATAAAACCAGTCTGACCTGTTTGCAATTGCTCTTCTGTTAGGTTCACTCAGGATAAGCATTCCTGCATTAATTTCCGTCGCTACGGCCAGGGCCATGTCATGGGCTGGATAGCTTCTATTGCAGTTAATCTGAATGATCGTGAACTTTACCGTTATGGGTTTCTGTTTCCTCCGACCCGTTCTCGTTGGTTTTCCGGTGTCCCCGTCTATCTCCGGATTGGTGCCCTTCTACCCCACAGTGAACGCAGAAGGAATTGTTGCGGCACTCGGCTGCCTTGTGCCCACCCTTTCCGCATTTTAGACACAGTTTCTCCCTGTCCGGTCCTTTGCACTGCGCTTTAACATGGCCCGGTTCCCAACATCGAAAACATCGACTCTCTTGCACCCTTTCGACGACTCTACAGTTTGTCCAGCCAATCCTGACTGATCCTTTTTTGACAAGTTCGTCTGCGTCTTGGCTCCGCATTAGTACGGTCGCGTTCTGTCTATTTCCATATGCTGGACGAAGTGCTCTTACTTCGAAGGCTTCTGGTTTTAGTGCACTGACCTCGGTAATTGCGGCCGTGATGTCTTCTGTTGTCGTTATCTCGTCCATATCCTTAATGTGCAGGACTTTTTTGTTTGTCTGCACGGATGTGGTAAGACCCGGTATTTTTTCGCTGAGTGCTTTTTCCAGCTTCTCCGCCTTGTCTAGCCCATTTCGAACCGTCAGCACCAGCTGGCCATTTTTGGTTTTTTTGACGTCCTTGATGTCAACCCCGATTTCTTGCGGGTTGACTACTTGCTTAACTGTCTTAAGCAATTCTGCGTATGTTTTGCCCTGTAGTTGAACGATAAGAGCATCGTGTTTTTGTTTGGGCTTACTCACGGGTCGGCTGTCACCGGTTCTTCGGTCAGACGTGTGTTCGTCCTTGCTGGCGCTTTGCTTACTGCCAGCTGCTCTAACTCGTTCCTGGTTGGCCTTGTACGTTTCAATTCGTACGGGTGTATCAGCGAATAAAAAAGATAGAATGCGGACAGCTGAGAGTCCCCTGGCGTCCTCCGTTTCCGGTATCGCGATTTGAGTTCTTTCGAGCCTCATGATTTGGGCCTTGGTGGCCACTAAAGCTTGAAATAGCGCTTGTTCGTCATTTTTTGTGTCGGTTGCCCCTTCACTAATGATTGGGTAGTAAATCCATTTTCCAGTCTGTACAACGTTGCCATCGTTATCCGGAAAACCGAGAGAGTAGAACATCATTGCCACCTCTCCTTTTCTCTTGTTTTGTTGTTTGAGCCCTTGCTTGCCTCCTAGTTTATCGATCGATCGTCTAACTTCACTGTTATCTGATTCAATGTCTGCGTTGCATGGAAGGATGATGTCTACGCTTGTCGGTGCGTCACAGACGCGTCCCCGCCGGCTGGTAGGCTTCGGGAATACCCCTGAGACCCAGTCCTCCTCTGCTACTGCCTGGAAGCTCGCAAAGTCTTCGGTAGTCTTCAGCTGCCTTCTTCGCGCCAGCAGCACCCGTTTCTGTTTGCACATCTCACACTCCACGGAATCGTCTGGCTCGTCCTGACTCTGTTCATGCTTCTTCTCCATCTCACGAATCTGACGTCGAAGTTTCTCGTTTTCCCTCAGGAGTTCTTCATGCGTCTCGTTTTCGATTTGTCGAGTGGTTGATCTTTCCAGGTAACTCCAGAATTCCTTGGACTTAAGTTTTTCGGCTTGAAGGGATAGGTTGCTGCTGATGTTGCACAGCTCAATTTTCGGTTTGTACATCGACTTGATCACTTTTTCGAGGGCTTTGACCTGGGCCATGATAGAGATAGAGATAGAGATAGAGATAGAGATAGAGATAGAGATAGAGATAGAGATAGAGATAGAGATAGAGATAGAGATAGAGATAGAGATAGAGATAGAGATAGAGATAGAGATAGAGATAGAGATAGAGATAGAGATAGAGATAGAGATAGAGATAGAGATAGAGATAGAGATAGAGATAGAGATAGAGATAGAGATAGAGATAGAGATAGAGATAGAGATAGAGATAGAGATAGAGATAGAGATAGAGATAGAGATAGAGATAGAGATAGAGATAGAGATAGAGATAGAGATAGAGATAGAGATAGAGATAGAGATAGAGATAGAGATAGAGATAGAGATAGAGATAGAGATAGAGATAGAGATAGAGATAGAGATAGAGATAGAGATAGAGATAGAGATAGAGATAGAGATAGAGATAGAGATAGAGATAGAGATAGAGATAGAGATAGAGATAGAGATAGAGATAGAGATAGAGATAGAGATAGAGATAGAGATAGAGATAGAGATAGAGATAGAGATAGAGATAGAGATAGAGATAGAGATAGAGATAGAGATAGAGATAGAGATAGAGATAGAGATAGAGATAGAGATAGAGATAGAGATAGAGATAGAGATAGAGATAGAGATAGAGATAGAGATAGAGATAGAGATAGAGATAGAGATAGAGATAGAGATAGAGATAGAGATAGAGATAGAGATAGAGATAGAGATAGAGATAGAGATAGAGATAGAGATAGAGATAGAGATAGAGATAGAGATAGAGATAGAGATAGAGATAGAGATAGAGATAGAGATAGAGATAGAGATAGAGATAGAGATAGAGATAGAGATAGAGATAGAGATAGAGATAGAGATAGAGATAGAGATAGAGATAGAGATAGAGATAGAGATAGAGATAGAGATAGAGATAGAGATAGAGATAGAGATAGAGATAGAGATAGAGATAGAGATAGAGATAGAGATAGAGATAGAGATAGAGATAGAGATAGAGATAGAGATAGAGATAGAGATAGAGATAGAGATAGAGATAGAGATAGAGATAGAGATAGAGATAGAGATAGAGATAGAGATAGAGATAGAGATAGAGATAGAGATAGAGATAGAGATAGAGATAGAGATAGAGATAGAGATAGAGATAGAGATAGAGATAGAGATAGAGATAGAGATAGAGATAGAGATAGAGATAGAGATAGAGATAGAGATAGAGATAGAGATAGAGATAGAGATAGAGATAGAGATAGAGATAGAGATAGAGATAGAGATAGAGATAGAGATAGAGATAGAGATAGAGATAGAGATAGAGATAGAGATAGAGATAGAGATAGAGATAGAGATAGAGATAGAGATAGAGATAGAGATAGAGATAGAGATAGAGATAGAGATAGAGATAGAGATAGAGATAGAGATAGAGATAGAGATAGAGATAGAGATAGAGATAGAGATAGAGATAGAGATAGAGATAGAGATAGAGATAGAGATAGAGATAGAGATAGAGATAGAGATAGAGATAGAGATAGAGATAGAGATAGAGATAGAGATAGAGATAGAGATAGAGATAGAGATAGAGATAGAGATAGAGATAGAGATAGAGATAGAGATAGAGATAGAGATAGAGATAGAGATAGAGATAGAGATAGAGATAGAGATAGAGATAGAGATAGAGATAGAGATAGAGATAGAGATAGAGATAGAGATAGAGATAGAGATAGAGATAGAGATAGAGATAGAGATAGAGATAGAGATAGAGATAGAGATAGAGATAGAGATAGAGATAGAGATAGAGATAGAGATAGAGATAGAGATAGAGATAGAGATAGAGATAGAGATAGAGATAGAGATAGAGATAGAGATAGAGATAGAGATAGAGATAGAGATAGAGATAGAGATGGAGATAGAGATAGAGATAGAGATAGAGATAGAGATAGAGATAGAGATAGAGATAGAGATAGAGATAGAGATAGAGATAGAGATAGAGATAGAGATAGAGATAGAGATAGAGATAGAGATAGAGATAGAGATTGAGATAGAGATTGAGATAGAGATAGAGATAGAGATAGAGATAGAGATAGAGATAGAGATAGAGATAGAGATAGAGATAGAGATAGAGATAGAGATAGAGATAGAGATAGAGATAGAGATAGAGATAGAGATAGAGATAGAGATAGAGATAGAGATAGAGATAGAGATAGAGATAGAGATAGAGATAGAGATAGAGATAGAGATAGAGATAGAGATAGAGATAGAGATAGAGATAGAGATAGAGATAGAGATAGAGATAGAGATAGAGATAGAGATAGAGATAGAGATAGAGATAGAGATAGAGATAGAGATAGAGATAGAGATAGAGATAGAGATAGAGATAGAGATAGAGATAGAGATAGAGATAGAGATAGAGATAGAGATAGAGATAGAGATAGAGATAGAGATAGAGATAGAGATAGAGATAGAGATAGAGATAGAGATAGAGATAGAGATAGAGATAGAGATAGAGATAGAGATAGAGATAGAGATAGAGATAGACATAGAGATAGAGATAGACATAGAGATAGAGATAGAGATAGAGATAGAGATAGAGATAGAGATAGAGATAGAGATAGAGATAGAGATAGAGATAGAGATAGAGATAGAGATAGAGATAGAGATAGAGATAGAGATAGAGATAGAGATAGAGATAGAGATAGAGAGAGATAGAGATAGAGATAGAGATAGAGATAGAGATAGAGATAGAGATAGAGATAGAGATAGAGATAGAGATAGAGATAGAGATAGAGATAGAGATAGAGATAGAGATAGAGATAGAGATAGAGATAGAGATAGAGATAGAGATAGAGATAGAGATAGAGATAGAGATAGAGATAGAGATAGAGATAGAGATAGAGATAGAGATAGAGATAGAGATAGAGATAGAGATAGAGATAGAGATAGAGATAGAGATAGAGATAGAGATAGAGATAGAGATAGAGATAGAGATAGAGATAGAGATAGAGATAGAGATAGAGATAGAGATAGAGATAGAGATAGAGATAGAGATAGAGATAGAGATAGAGATAGAGATAGAGATAGAGATAGAGATAGAGATAGAGATAGAGATAGAGATAGAGATAGAGATAGAGATAGAGATAGAGATAGAGATAGAGATAGAGATAGAGATAGAGATAGAGATAGAGATAGAGATAGAGATAGAGATAGAGATAGAGATAGAGATAGAGATAGAGATAGAGATAGAGATAGAGATAGAGATAGAGATAGAGATAGAGATAGAGATAGAGATAGAGATAGAGATAGAGATAGAGATAGAGATAGAGATAGAGATAGAGATAGAGATAGAGATAGAGATAGAGATAGAGATAGAGATAGAGATAGAGATAGAGATAGAGATAGAGATAGAGATAGAGATAGAGATAGAGATAGAGATAGAGATAGAGATAGAGATAGAGATAGAGATAGAGATAGAGATAGAGATAGAGATAGAGATAGAGATAGAGATAGAGATAGAGATAGAGATAGAGATAGAGATAGAGATAGAGATAGAGATAGAGATAGAGATAGAGATAGAGATAGAGATAGAGATAGAGATAGAGATAGAGATAGAGATAGAGATAGAGATAGAGATAGAGATAGAGATAGAGATAGAGATAGAGATAGAGATAGAGATAGAGATAGAGATAGAGATAGAGATAGAGATAGAGATAGAGATAGAGATAGAGATAGAGATAGAGATAGAGATAGAGATAGAGATAGAGATAGAGATAGAGATAGAGATAGAGATAGAGATAGAGATAGAGATAGAGATAGAGATAGAGATAGAGATAGAGATAGAGATAGAGATAGAGATAGAGATAGAGATAGAGATAGAGATAGAGATAGAGATAGAGATAGAGATAGAGATAGAGATAGAGATAGAGATAGAGATAGAGATAGAGATAGAGATAGAGATAGAGATAGAGATAGAGATAGAGATAGAGATAGAGATAGAGATAGAGATAGAGATAGAGATAGAGATAGAGATAGAGATAGAGATAGAGATAGAGATAGAGATAGAGATAGAGATAGAGATAGAGATAGAGATAGAGATAGAGATAGAGATAGAGATAGAGATAGAGATAGAGATAGAGATAGAGATAGAGATAGAGATAGAGATAGAGATAGAGATAGAGATAGAGATAGAGATAGAGATAGAGATAGAGATAGAGATAGAGATAGAGATAGAGATAGAGATAGAGATAGAGATAGAGATAGAGATAGAGATAGAGATAGAGATAGAGATAGAGATAGAGATAGAGATAGAGATAGAGATAGAGATAGAGATAGAGATAGAGATAGAGATAGAGATAGAGATAGAGATAGAGATAGAGATAGAGATAGAGATAGAGATAGAGATAGAGATAGAGATAGAGATAGAGATAGAGATAGAGATAGAGATAGAGATAGAGATAGAGATAGAGATAGAGATAGAGATAGAGATAGAGATAGAGATAGAGATAGAGATAGAGATAGAGATAGAGATAGAGATAGAGATAGAGATAGAGATAGAGATAGAGATAGAGATAGAGATAGAGATAGAGATAGAGATAGAGATAGAGATAGAGATAGAGATAGAGATAGAGATAGAGATAGAGATAGAGATAGAGATAGAGATAGAGATAGAGATAGAGATAGAGATAGAGATAGAGATAGAGATAGAGATAGAGATAGAGATAGAGATAGAGATAGAGATAGAGATAGAGATAGAGATAGAGATAGAGATAGAGATAGAGATAGAGATAGAGATAGAGATAGAGATAGAGATAGAGATAGAGATAGAGATAGAGATAGAGATAGAGATAGAGATAGAGATAGAGATAGAGATAGAGATAGAGATAGAGATAGAGATAGAGATAGAGATAGAGATAGAGATAGAGATAGAGATAGAGATAGAGATAGAGATAGAGATAGAGATAGAGATAGAGATAGAGATAGAGATAGAGATAGAGATAGAGATAGAGATAGAGATAGAGATAGAGATAGAGATAGAGATAGAGATAGAGATAGAGATAGAGATAGAGATAGAGATAGAGATAGAGATAGAGATAGAGATAGAGATAGAGATAGAGATAGAGATAGAGATAGAGATAGAGATAGAGATAGAGATAGAGATAGAGATAGAGATAGAGATAGAGATAGAGATAGAGATAGAGATAGAGATAGAGATAGAGATAGAGATAGAGATAGAGATAGAGATAGAGATAGAGATAGAGATAGAGATAGAGATAGAGATAGAGATAGAGATAGAGATAGAGATAGAGATAGAGATAGAGATAGAGATAGAGATAGAGATAGAGATAGAGATAGAGATAGAGATAGAGATAGAGATAGAGATAGAGATAGAGATAGAGATAGAGATAGAGATAGAGATAGAGATAGAGATAGAGATAGAGATAGAGATAGAGATAGAGATAGAGATAGAGATAGAGATAGAGATAGAGATAGAGATAGAGATAGAGATAGAGATAGAGATAGAGATAGAGATAGAGATAGAGATAGAGATAGAGATAGAGATAGAGATAGAGATAGAGATAGAGATAGAGATAGAGATAGAGATAGAGATAGAGATAGAGATAGAGATAGAGATAGAGATAGAGATAGAGATAGAGATAGAGATAGAGATAGAGATAGAGATAGAGATAGAGATAGAGATAGAGATAGAGATAGAGATAGAGATAGAGATAGAGATAGAGATAGAGATAGAGATAGAGATAGAGATAGAGATAGAGATAGAGATAGAGATAGAGATAGAGATAGAGATAGAGATAGAGATAGAGATAGAGATAGAGATAGAGATAGAGATAGAGATAGAGATAGAGATAGAGATAGAGATAGAGATAGAGATAGAGATAGAGATAGAGATAGAGATAGAGATAGAGATAGAGATAGAGATAGAGATAGAGATAGAGATAGATAGAGATAGAGATAGAGATAGAGATAGAGATAGAGATAGAGATAGAGATAGAGATAGAGATAGAGATAGAGATAGAGATAGAGATAGAGATAGAGATAGAGATAGAGATAGAGATAGAGATAGAGATAGAGATAGAGATAGAGATAGAGATAGAGATAGAGATAGAGATAGAGATAGAGATAGAGATAGAGATAGAGATAGAGATAGAGATAGAGATAGAGATAGAGATAGAGATAGAGATAGAGATAGAGATAGAGATAGAGATAGAGATAGAGATAGAGATAGAGATAGAGATAGAGATAGAGATAGAGATAGAGATAGAGATAGAGATAGAGATAGAGATAGAGATAGAGATAGAGATAGAGATAGAGATAGAGATAGAGATAGAGATAGAGATAGAGATAGAGATAGAGATAGAGATAGAGATAGAGATAGAGATAGAGATAGAGATAGAGATAGAGATAGAGATAGAGATAGAGATAGAGATAGAGATAGAGATAGAGATAGAGATAGAGATAGAGATAGAGATAGAGATAGAGATAGAGATAGAGATAGAGATAGAGATAGAGATAGAGATAGAGATAGAGATAGAGATAGAGATAGAGATAGAGATAGAGATAGAGATAGAGATAGAGATAGAGATAGAGATAGAGATAGAGATAGAGATAGAGATAGAGATAGAGATAGAGATAGAGATAGAGATAGAGATAGAGATAGAGATAGAGATAGAGATAGAGATAGAGATAGAGATAGAGATAGAGATAGAGATAGAGATAGAGATAGAGATAGAGATAGAGATAGAGATAGAGATAGAGATAGAGATAGAGATAGAGATAGAGATAGAGATAGAGATAGAGATAGAGATAGAGATAGAGATAGAGATAGAGATAGAGATAGAGATAGAGATAGAGATAGAGATAGAGATAGAGATAGAGATAGAGATAGAGATAGAGATAGAGATAGAGATAGAGATAGAGATAGAGATAGAGATAGAGATAGAGATAGAGATAGAGATAGAGATAGAGATAGAGATAGAGATAGAGATAGAGATAGAGATAGAGATAGAGATAGAGATAGAGATAGAGATAGAGATAGAGATAGAGATAGAGATAGAGATAGAGATAGAGATAGAGATAGAGATAGAGATAGAGATAGAGATAGAGATAGAGATAGAGATAGAGATAGAGATAGAGATAGAGATAGAGATAGAGATAGAGATAGAGATAGAGATAGAGATAGAGATAGAGATAGAGATAGAGATAGAGATAGAGATAGAGATAGAGATAGAGATAGAGATAGAGATAGAGATAGAGATAGAGATAGAGATAGAGATAGAGATAGAGATAGAGATAGAGATAGAGATAGAGATAGAGATAGAGATAGAGATAGAGATAGAGATAGAGATAGAGATAGAGATAGAGATAGAGATAGAGATAGAGATAGAGATAGAGATAGAGATAGAGATAGAGATAGAGATAGAGATAGAGATAGAGATAGAGATAGAGATAGAGATAGAGATAGAGATAGAGATAGAGATAGAGATAGAGATAGAGATAGAGATAGAGATAGAGATAGAGATAGAGATAGAGATAGAGATAGAGATAGAGATAGAGATAGAGATAGAGATAGAGATAGAGATAGAGATAGAGATAGAGATAGAGATAGAGATAGAGATAGAGATAGAGATAGAGATAGAGATAGAGATAGAGATAGAGATAGAGATAGAGATAGAGATAGAGATAGAGATAGAGATAGAGATAGAGATAGAGATAGAGATAGAGATAGAGATAGAGATAGAGATAGAGATAGAGATAGAGATAGAGATAGAGATAGAGATAGAGATAGAGATAGAGATAGAGATAGAGATAGAGATAGAGATAGAGATAGAGATAGAGATAGAGATAGAGATAGAGATAGAGATAGAGATAGAGATAGAGATAGAGATAGAGATAGAGATAGAGATAGAGATAGAGATAGAGATAGAGATAGAGATAGAGATAGAGATAGAGATAGAGATAGAGATAGAGATAGAGATAGAGATAGAGATAGAGATAGAGATAGAGATAGAGATAGAGATAGAGATAGAGATAGAGATAGAGATAGAGATAGAGATAGAGATAGAGATAGAGATAGAGATAGAGATAGAGATAGAGATAGAGATAGAGATAGAGATAGAGATAGAGATAGAGATAGAGATAGAGATAGAGATAGAGATAGAGATAGAGATAGAGATAGAGATAGAGATAGAGATAGAGATAGAGATAGAGATAGAGATAGAGATAGAGATAGAGATAGAGATAGAGATAGAGATAGAGATAGAGATAGAGATAGAGATAGAGATAGAGATAGAGATAGAGATAGAGATAGAGATAGAGATAGAGATAGAGATAGAGATAGAGATAGAGATAGAGATAGAGATAGAGATAGAGATAGAGATAGAGATAGAGATAGAGATAGAGATAGAGATAGAGATAGAGATAGAGATAGAGATAGAGATAGAGATAGAGATAGAGATAGAGATAGAGATAGAGATAGAGATAGAGATAGAGATAGAGATAGAGATAGAGATAGAGATAGAGATAGAGATAGAGATAGAGATAGAGATAGAGATAGAGATAGAGATAGAGATAGAGATAGAGATAGAGATAGAGATAGAGATAGAGATAGAGATAGAGATAGAGATAGAGATAGAGATAGAGATAGAGATAGAGATAGAGATAGAGATAGAGATAGAGATAGAGATAGAGATAGAGATAGAGATAGAGATAGAGATAGAGATAGAGATAGAGATAGAGATAGAGATAGAGATAGAGATAGAGATATTGATAGAGATATTGATAGAGATAGAGATATTGATAGAGATAGAGATAGAGATAGAGATATTGATAGAGATAGAGATAGAGATAGAGATAGAGATAGAGATAGAGATAGAGATAGAGATAGAGATAGAGATAGAGATAGAGATAGAGATAGAGATAGAGATAGAGATAGAGATAGAGATAGAGATAGAGATAGAGATAGAGATAGAGATATTGATAGAGATAGAGATAGAGATAGAGATATTGATAGAGATAGAGATAGAGATAGAGATATTGATAGAGATAGAGATAGAGATAGAGATAGAGATAGAGATAGAGATAGAGATAGAGATAGAGATAGAGATAGAGATAGAGATAGAGATAGAGATAGAGATAGAGATAGAGATAGAGATAGAGATAGAGATAGAGATAGAGATAGAGATAGAGATAGAGATAGAGATAGAGATAGAGATAGAGATAGAGATAGAGATAGAGATAGAGATAGAGATAGAGATAGAGATAGAGATAGAGATAGAGATAGAGATAGAGATAGAGATAGAGATAGAGATAGAGATAGAGATAGAGATAGAGATAGAGATAGAGATAGAGATAGAGATAGAGATAGAGATAGAGATAGAGATAGAGATAGAGATAGAGATAGAGATAGAGATAGAGATAGAGATAGAGATAGAGATAGAGATAGAGATAGAGATAGAGATAGAGATAGAGATAGAGATAGAGATAGAGATAGAGATAGAGATAGAGATAGAGATAGAGATAGAGATAGAGATAGAGATAGAGATAGAGATAGAGATAGAGATAGAGATAGAGATAGAGATAGAGATAGAGATAGAGATAGAGATAGAGATAGAGATAGAGATAGAGATAGAGATAGAGATAGAGATAGAGATAGAGATAGAGATAGAGATAGAGATAGAGATAGAGATAGAGATAGAGATAGAGATAGAGATAGAGATAGAGATAGAGATAGAGATAGAGATAGAGATAGAGATAGAGATAGAGATAGAGATAGAGATAGAGATAGAGATAGAGATAGAGATAGAGATAGAGATAGAGATAGAGATAGAGATAGAGATAGAGATAGAGATAGAGATAGAGATAGAGATAGAGATAGAGATAGAGATAGAGATAGAGATAGAGATAGAGATAGAGATAGAGATAAAGATAGAGATAGAGATAGAGATAGAGATAGAGATAGAGATAGAGATAGAGATAGAGATTTTTTTTTTTTTTTTTTTTTTCTTGGAGGAGGTTTGGATAAAAAAATCTTGCATAAGACACCCATGATGGCCCGGGTAGTGTCGGATTCATACCGACTAAAAAAACCGCATCCTCCCCCACCTCAACGAACCACACCGGAAACCGCGTTAGCATTACTTCGGTGTGGACGCTTGCCTGTTATCAACGTTCAACAGATTTCTCTCCCTTCTCTTTCTTTCGTCTCAATAATTTGTCGAATTACTCCGTACGCTTCTTCCCAACCTTTTTTTGATTCGATGAGACCGTGCATCATGTTCGTGGCGTTGAATATCCGTCCGGTTTTTCTGAGGTACTCATCTCTCTTTCCCTGCCACTTTACGCAGGTGAACAGAGTATGTTCAGCGTCATCTATGCCCTTGCAGTAGGGGCATTGGTCTGTGTCAGCGCGGTTGCGGTCATAGAGGTACTTTCTGAAGCACCCGTGCCCCGAAAGTGCCTGAGTCAGATAGTAGTCTACCTCTCCATATTCGCGCTCCGTCCATTTCTTGATGCTCGGAATTAAACTGTACGTCCAGCGCCCGTAAGTTCCCTCCATCCACAGTTTCTGCCATTTAGCCATGAGGGCCTTTCTCGCCTCCTCCTTCTCTACACCCTCGTACGTTGCACGTCTTTCTTCCGCTAGTAGCTCGATAGGAGGTATACCGGCGATCACTCTTGCTCCCTCTACCGATACTGTACGATATGCACTGCACACTCTAATGGCTAGAGTCTTTTGAATTCTCGTCAGTTTTCTCCTGAGTTTTTGCACTTGCATAGCTGTGTGCCACACCGGAGCTGCGTACAGTATCTGGGAGTGCACAACACTGACGATAATTCGTCTTTTCGACGCTCTCGGTCCTCCTATGTTCGGCATGAGGCTTGCCAGAGCCGTCATCGTTTTTTCTGCTTTCTGTACGGACTTATCTAGATGCGCTGCGAAAGTGCACTTGGTGTCCAGCCACATCCCCAGCTGTTTAAGGGCTTTGCTTGGGCGGATATCGGTCCCCTGTATATTGAACTTTATTGGTCCTATTTTCCTCTTTGTAGTGAGTAGAATTGCCTCCGTTTTTTCAGGTGCTAGTTCTAGCCCTCTCTTTTCCATCCATTTCCCGATTCTCAGGATTGCATTGTCCGCCGAGTCCATTAAGGCGCTTTTACTCCTGGATACGACAACTACTGCTACATCGTCGGCGAAGCCAACCAGCTGCACCCCTTCTGGCATTTCCAGCTCCAGTAGCTCATTGTACTGGATGTTCCATAGAGTTGGACCGAGCACCGAACCCTGTGGTACCCCGCTGTTCACCTCTATGACTTTCGAGTTACCTTCCGCCTGTAGTATTATCTCCCTTTGCGACAAGTAAGAAGCAATCAGATTAGTGAGGTTGCCGTCCACCCCCCTCTTCGTGAGTTCATCGAGTATAGCCTGCCATGACGCGCTGTTGAAGGCGTTTTTAACATCCAGCGTTATGACCGCACACAGACGCCGGCAGCGTGCGCTTGAGTAGGCGGCTGCCTTTCTTGCTATGGCTACCACCTCCTCGATGGCGTCCACCGTCTGTCGGCCTTCCCTAAAACCGTACTGGTTGTCTGCTAAGCCCCCTGTGCGCTCCAGCTCTTTTTTAACCTTGCTCAGTATCAGCTGTTCGAATAGCTTTCCTTCTACATCCAACAGACAGATCGGCCTGTACGATCTGGGATCTCCGACGGGCTTATCCCCTTTTTTTAGCAGTATGAGTCTTGCACGCTTCCATTCCTTTGGGAATTCACCTTTGGCTGCTAGCCAGTTGTAGGTGCGTAGAACATATTCCGGTCTACGCTCGGCAACCCGTTTTATCACTTCTGGAGGAATGTATCCGGGTCCTGGCGCCTTATTGTTTTTAAGCTTCGTGCACGCTGCCTTCAGGTCTTCCGGACTAAAACCGATAAAGGGCGGTTCGTTGGAGCGGACGAACGTCACCGACTTGTGCGTGGGGAAGAGGCACTTCGCGACGTTCTCTACGGCTTCCATGGTCAGTTTCGGCTTAGGTGGGTATCCGATGAGCCTCTTCGTGACGATTCCGTACCCTTTGCCCCAGATGTCTCCATCTACTTCGTCCCGTACAATCTTCCAGTTTCTTCTCTTCGATGCCTTTATGCATTTTTGCAGGGCTTTTTGGCTGAGCCTGTAGTCCTCCCAAAGTTCTCGCTCAAGCAGTGGTTGGTTTTTTTTTGCAATCCTCGTGTATTTTCTTCTTTTTTGGATGCACACTTCTCGCAGTTGTGCGACTTCCTCGTTCCACCAGTATTGGGGTTTACCACGGTCGTATATTCTCGCTTTCGGCATGCATTTGTTACACGCTTTCGTTAGCTCGTGTGAAAAAGTTTCTGCGGATGGGTCTGGCTCTTCGGCTAGTTCGTCAATAGCGTGTTGCAGCTTGGTTTCGTCGAGCTTTCTTGTGTTCCATCCTTTGACCTGGTGCTGTCTATTAGAGGGCCGACTTGGGAGCTCGCTCACGTCAAAAATTATATATTTGTGGTCACTTAGAGATTCCTTGTCACTAACTTCCCAGTCATCGATGCGCCTACCCACATCCGGTGTCGCCAGTGTCAGATCGAGGATCGACCCATAGCCTTGCCTCTCGAAGGTTGGTTTTACACCCGCGTTTTTTACTATCAGGTCGTGCTGAGCGATCCACTCAGTGACGACGATCCCTCTTCTGTCAGTCCTCGTCATTCCCCATTGTGGGGACTTTGCATTAAAGTCTCCTACAATGATAGCTTCCTCTCTCCTGGCCCTTATCTTGCTGCCGATTTGCTGCAGATATTCTTCAAGTTCCTCTACGGTCTTATTCGGGGAGGCATAGCACGCATATATCGTAAACGATGGCATTACTATGTAGGAGAATCCTTTTCCAGTGCCCTGCTCTTTTACCACGGCTTTTGGGTCTGTGATCTTTATCGCCGTATCCAGGTCGTCATCATAAAACCAGTCTGACCTGTTTGCAATTGCTCTTCTGTTAGGTTCACTCAGGATAAGCATTCCTGCATTAATTTCCGTCGCTACGGCCAGGGCCATGTCATGGGCTGGATAGCTTCTATTGCAGTTAATCTGAATGATCGTGAACTTTACCGTTATGGGTTTCTGTTTCCTCCGACCCGTTCTCGTTGGTTTTCCGGTGTCCCCGTCTATCTCCGGATTGATGCCCTTCTACCCCACAGTGAACGCAGAAGGAATTGTTGCGGCACTCGGCTGCCTTGTGCCCACCCTTTCCGCATTTTAGACACAGTTTCTCCCTGTCCGGTCCTTTGCACTGCGCTTTAACATGGCCCGGTTCCCAACATCGAAAACATCGACTCTCTTGCACCCTTTCGACAACTCTACAGTTTGTCCAGCCAATCCTGACTGATCCTTTTTTGACAAGTTCGTCTGCGTCTTGGCTCCGCATTAGTACGGTCGCGTTCTGTCTATTTCCATATGCTGGACGAAGTGCTCTTACTTCGAAGGCTTCTGGTTTTAGTGCACTGACCTCGGTAATTGCGGCCGTGATGTCTTCTGTTGTCGTTATCTCGTCCATATCCTTAATGTGCAGGACTTTTTTGTTTGTCTGCACGGATGTGGTAAGACCCGGTATTTTTTCGCTGAGTGCTTTTTCCAGCTTCTCCGCCTTGTCTAGCCCATTTCGAACCGTCAGCACCAGCTGGCCATTTTTGGTTTTTTTGACGTCCTTGATGTCAACCCCGATTTCTTGCGGGTTGACTACTTGCTTAACTGTCTTAAGCAATTCTGCGTATGTTTTGCCCTGTAGTTGAACGATAAGAGCATCGTGTTTTTGTTTGGGCTTACTCACGGGTCGGCTGTCACCGGTTCTTCGGTCAGACGTGTATTCGTCCTTGCTGGCGCTTTGCTTACTGCCAGCTGCTCTAACTCGTTCCTGGTTGGCCTTGTACGTTTCAATTCGTACGGGTGTATCAGCGAATAAAAAAGATAGAATGCGGACAGCTGAGAGTCCCCTGGCGTCCTCCGTTTCCGGTATCGCGATTTGAGTTCTTTCGAGCCTCATGATTTGGGCCTTGGTGGCCACTAAAGCTTGAAATAGCGCCTGTTCGTCATTTTTTGTGTCGGTTGCCCCTTCACTAATGATTGGGTAGTAAATCCATTTTCCAGTCTGTACAACGTTGCCATCGTTATCCGGAAAACCGAGAGAGTAGAACATCATTGCCACCTCTCCTTTCCTCTTGTTTTGTTGTTTGAGCCCTTGCTTGCCTCCTAGTTTATCGATCGATCGTCTAACTTCACTGTTATCTGATTCAATGTCTGCGTTGCATGGAAGGATGATGTCTACGCTTGTCGGTGCGTCACAGACGCGTCCCCGCCGGCTGGTAGGCTTCGGGAATACCCCTGAGACCCAGTCCTCCTCTGCTACTGCCTGGAAGCTCGCAAAGTCTTCGGTAGTCTTCAGCTGCCTTCTTCGCGCCAGCAGCACCCGTTTCTGTTTGCACATCTCACACTCCACGGAATGGTCTGGCTCGTCCTGACTCTGTTCATGCTTCTTCTCCATCTCACGAATCTGACGTCGAAGTTTCTCGTTTTCCCTCAGGAGTTCTTCATGCGTCTCGTTTTCGATTTGTCGAGTGGTTGATCTTTCCAGGTAACTCCAGAATTCCTTGGACTTAAGTTTTTCGGCTTGAAGGGATAGGTTGCTGCTGATGTTGCACAGCTCAATTTTCGGTTTGTACATCGACTTGATCACTTTTTCGAGGGCTTTGACCTGGGCCATCATCGCGTTAAGCCCGTTGGGGAAAGCCGTGGTCATGTCAAATGTCTTCTCATTATCTTTCTCGGGGGTGCTGTTGATCCTCTTCCGCTTGTTCAAGTTCTCCGATTGCAGTACCTTCCTACTCTTGCATTTGGTCTCAGTTCTTATTTCCGAAAGTGAGAGTGTTCTATTCCTTGTTGGTGACCTCTGAATAGTGTCTCGTCTGGCAAATGGATCTGCGATCCCTGTTCCAGTAACAAATGTACTACCCCTGGCCTGGTCCATCGCCGAGGGGGTACCGCAGTAGCTTGTTGACGATCCAGTGAGGCCTGCTTCAACGCCTCTAACCTGGACCGGTACTGGGCTTCCGAATCCCTGCACCGTAAACTGATCTTCCGTCTCTGTACTATCCATAGTTCGTAGAAAAGTGGTTTGATTTCGGGGTTCCTTCCCCTAGGTTTGTTAAAGAGGTTTGCCTTCCCCTGGATTTGATGTCTGGGTTACCTTCCCCTTGCTCCTCTTTGGTCCGCGGGGGTTATTTTATTTTGCCCCTATCCGCTGGCGATGCCAGGTAGGACATGCCCCAATCCGCCACCCGGGGACGCGCTCTCTAGGAGTTTGGCCTCTCCCGAGAGGATAGAGATAGAGATAGAGATAGAGATAGAGATAGAGATAGAGATAGAGATAGAGATAGAGATAGAGATAGAGATAGAGATAGAGATAGAGATAGAGATAGAGATAGAGATAGAGATAGAGATAGAGATAGAGATAGAGATAGAGATAGAGATAGAGATAGAGATAGAGATAGAGATAGAGATAGAGATAGAGATAGAGATAGAGATAGAGATAGAGATAGAGATAGAGATAGAGATAGAGATAGAGATAGAGATAGAGATAGAGATAGAGATAGAGATAGAGATAGAGATAGAGATAGAGATAGAGATAGAGATAGAGATAGAGATAGAGATAGAGATAGAGATAGAGATAGAGATAGAGATAGAGATAGAGATAGAGATAGAGATAGAGATAGAGATAGAGATAGAGATAGAGATAGAGATAGAGATAGAGATAGAGATAGAGATAGAGATAGAGATAGAGATAGAGATAGAGATAGAGATAGAGATAGAGATAGAGATAGAGATAGAGATAGAGATAGAGATAGAGATAGAGATAGAGATAGAGATAGAGATAGAGATAGAGATAGAGATAGAGATAGAGATAGAGATAGAGATAGAGATAGAGATAGAGATAGAGATAGAGATAGAGATAGAGATAGAGATAGAGATAGAGATAGAGATAGAGATAGAGATAGAGATAGAGATAGAGATAGAGATAGAGATAGAGATAGAGATAGAGATAGAGATAGAGATAGAGATAGAGATAGAGATAGAGATAGAGATAGAGATAGAGATAGAGATAGAGATAGAGATAGAGATAGAGATAGAGATAGAGATATTGATAGAGATATTGATAGAGATAGAGATATTGATAGAGATAGAGATAGAGATAGAGATAGAGATAGAGATATTGATAGAGATAGAGATAGAGATAGAGATAGAGATAGAGATAGAGATAGAGATAGAGATAGAGATAGAGATAGAGATAGAGATAGAGATAGAGATAGAGATAGAGAGAGAGATAGAGATAGAGATAGACATAGAGATATTGATAGAGATAGAGATAGAGATAGAGATACAGATAGAGATACAGATAGAGATAGAGATAGAGATAGAGATAGAGATAGAGATAGAGATAGAGATAGAGATAGAGATAGAGATAGAGATAGAGATAGAGATAGAGATAGAGATAGAGATAGAGATAGAGATAGAGATAAAGATAGAGATAGAGATAGAGATAGAGATAGAGATAGAGATAGAGATAGAGATAGAGATAGAGATAGAGATAGAGATAGAGATAGAGATAGAGATAGAGATAGAGATAGAGATAGAGATAGAGATAGAGATAGAGATAGAGATAGAGATAGAGATAGAGATAGAGATAGAGATAGAGATAGAGATAGAGATAGAGATAGAGATAGAGATAGAGATAGAGATAGAGATAGAGATAGAGATAGAGATAGAGATAGAGATAGAGATAGAGATAGAGATAGAGATAGAGATAGAGATAGAGATAGAGATAGAGATAGAGATAGAGATAGAGATAGAGATAGAGATAGAGATAGAGATAGAGATAGAGATAGAGATAGAGATAGAGATAGAGATAGAGATAGAGATAGAGATAGAGATAGAGATAGAGATAGAGATAGAGATAGAGATAGAGATAGAGATAGAGATAGAGATAGAGATAGAGATAGAGATAGAGATAGAGATAGAGATAGAGATAGAGATAGAGATAGAGATAGAGATAGAGATAGAGATAGAGATAGAGATAGAGATAGAGATAGAGATAGAGATAGAGATAGAGATAGAGATAGAGATAGAGATAGAGATAGAGATAGAGATAGAGATAGAGATAGAGATAGAGATAGAGATAGAGATAGAGATAGAGATAGAGATAGAGATAGAGATAGAGATAGAGATAGAGATAGAGATAGAGATAGAGATAGAGATAGAGATAGAGATAGAGATAGAGATAGAGATAGAGATAGAGATAGAGATAGAGATAGAGAAAGAGATAGAGATAGAGATAGAGATAGAGATAGAGATAGAGATAGAGATAGAGATAGAGATAGAGATAGAGATAGAGATAGAGATAGAGATAGAGATAGAGATAGAGATAGAGATAGAGATAGAGATAGAGATAGAGATAGAGATAGAGATAGAGATAGAGATAGAGATAGAGATAGAGATAGAGATAGAGATAGAGATAGAGATAGAGATAGAGATAGAGATAGAGATAGAGATAGAGATAGAGATAGAGATAGAGATAGAGATAGAGATAGAGATAGAGATAGAGATAGAGATAGAGATAGAGATAGAGATAGAGATAGAGATAGAGATAGAGATAGAGATAGAGATAGAGATAGAGATAGAGATAGAGATAGAGATAGAGATAGAGATAGAGATAGAGATAGAGATAGAGATAGAGATAGAGATAGAGATAGAGATAGAGATAGAGATAGAGATAGAGATAGAGATAGAGATAGAGATAGAGATAGAGATAGAGATAGAGATAGAGATAGAGATAGAGATAGAGATAGAGATAGAGATAGAGATAGAGATAGAGATAGAGATAGAGATAGAGATTGAGATAGAGATAGAGATAGAGATAGAGATAGAGATAGAGATAGAGATAGAGATAGAGATAGAGATAGAGATAGAGATAGAGATAGAGATAGAGATAGAGATAGAGATAGAGATATTGATAGAGATATTGATAGAGATAGAGATATTGATAGAGATAGAGATAGAGATAGAGATATTGATAGAGATAGAGATAGAGATAGAGATAGAGATAGAGATAGAGATAGAGATAGAGATAGAGATAGAGATAGAGATAGAGATAGAGATAGAGATAGAGATAGAGATAGAGATAGAGATAGAGATAGAGATAGAGATAGAGATAGAGATATTGATAGAGATAGAGATAGAGATAGAGATATTGATAGAGATAGAGATAGAGATAGAGATATTGATAGAGATAGAGATAGAGATAGAGATAGAGATAGAGATAGAGATAGAGATAGAGATAGAGATAGAGATAGAGA
The DNA here is from genome assembly GCA_963971145.1 of Sussaba pulchella. Taxonomy (NCBI): domain Eukaryota; kingdom Metazoa; phylum Arthropoda; class Insecta; order Hymenoptera; family Ichneumonidae; genus Sussaba; species Sussaba pulchella. The sequence goes on from CAXAQZ010000220.1 coordinate 81,344, forward strand.
TAGAGATAGAGATAGAGATAGAGATAGAGATAGAGATAGAGATAGAGATAGAGATAGAGATAGAGATAGAGATAGAGATAGAGATAGAGATAGAGATAGAGATAGAGATAGAGATAGAGATAGAGATAGAGATAGAGATAGAGATAGAGATAGAGATAGAGATAGAGATAGAGATAGAGATAGAGATAGAGATAGAGATAGAGATAGAGATAGAGATAGAGATAGAGATAGAGATAGAGATAGAGATAGAGATAGAGATAGAGATAGAGATAGAGATAGAGATAGAGATAGAGATAGAGATAGAGATAGAGATAGAGATAGAGATAGAGATAGAGATAGAGATAGAGATAGAGATAGAGATAGAGATAGAGATAGAGATAGAGATAGAGATAGAGATAGAGATAGAGATAGAGATAGAGATAGAGATAGAGATAGAGATAGAGATAGAGATAGAGATAGAGATAGAGATAGAGATAGAGATAGAGATAGAGATAGAGATAGAGATAGAGATAGAGATAGAGATAGAGATAGAGATAGAGATAGAGATAGAGATAGAGATAGAGATAGAGATAGAGATAGAGATAGAGATAGAGATAGAGATAGAGATAGAGATAGAGATAGAGATAGAGATAGAGATAGAGATAGAGATAGAGATAGAGATAGAGATAGAGATAGAGATAGAGATAGAGATAGAGATAGAGATAGAGATAGAGATAGAGATAGAGATAGAGATAGAGATAGAGATAGAGATAGAGATAGAGATAGAGATAGAGATAGAGATAGAGATAGAGATAGAGATAGAGATAGAGATAGAGATAGAGATAGAGATAGAGATAGAGATAGAGATAGAGATAGAGATAGAGATAGAGATAGAGATAGAGATAGAGATAGAGATAGAGATAGAGATAGAGATAGAGATAGAGATAGAGATAGAGATAGAGATAGAGATAGAGATAGAGATAGAGATAGAGATAGAGATAGAGATAGAGATAGAGATAGAGATAGAGATAGAGATAGAGATAGAGATAGAGATAGAGATAGAGATAGAGATAGAGATAGAGATAGAGATAGAGATAGAGATAGAGATAGAGATAGAGATAGAGATAGAGATAGAGATAGAGATAGAGATAGAGATAGAGATAGAGATAGAGATAGAGATAGAGATAGAGATAGAGATAGAGATAGAGATAGAGATAGAGATAGAGATAGAGATAGAGATAGAGATAGAGATAGAGATAGAGATAGAGATAGAGATAGAGATAGAGATAGAGATAGAGATAGAGATAGAGATAGAGATAGAGATAGAGATAGAGATAGAGATAGAGATAGAGATAGAGATAGAGATAGAGATAGAGATAGAGATAGAGATAGAGATAGAGATAGAGATAGAGATAGAGATAGAGATAGAGATAGAGATAGAGATAGAGATAGAGATAGAGATAGAGATAGAGATAGAGATAGAGATAGAGATAGAGATAGAGATAGAGATAGAGATAGAGATAGAGATAGAGATAGAGATAGAGATAGAGATAGAGATAGAGATAGAGATAGAGATAGAGATAGAGATAGAGATAGAGATAGAGATAGAGATAGAGATAGAGATAGAGATAGAGATAGAGATAGAGATAGAGATAGAGATAGAGATAGAGATAGAGATAGAGATAGAGATAGAGATAGAGATAGAGATAGAGATAGAGATAGAGATAGAGATAGAGATAGAGATAGAGATAGAGATAGAGATAGAGATAGAGATAGAGATAGAGATAGAGATAGAGATAGAGATAGAGATAGAGATAGAGATAGAGATAGAGATAGAGATAGAGATAGAGATAGAGATAGAGATAGAGATAGAGATAGAGATAGAGATAGAGATAGAGATAGAGATAGAGATAGAGATAGAGATAGAGATAGAGATAGAGATAGAGATAGAGATAGAGATAGAGATAGAGATAGAGATAGAGATAGAGATAGAGATAGAGATAGAGATAGAGATAGAGATAGAGATAGAGATAGAGATAGAGATAGAGATAGAGATAGAGATAGAGATAGAGATAGAGATAGAGATAGAGATAGAGATAGAGATAGAGATAGAGATAGAGATAGAGATAGAGATAGAGATAGAGATAGAGATAGAGATAGAGAGAGAGATAGAGATAGAGATAGAGATAGAGATAGAGATAGAGATAGAGATAGAGATAGAGATAGAGATAGAGATAGAGATAGAGATAGAGATAGAGATAGAGATAGAGATAGAGATAGAGATAGAGATAGAGATAGAGATAGAGATAGAGATAGAGATAGAGATAGAGATAGAGATAGAGATAGAGATAGAGATAGAGATAGAGATAGAGATAGAGATAGAGATAGAGATAGAGATAGAGATAGAGATAGAGATAGAGATAGAGATAGAGATAGAGATAGAGATAGAGATAGAGATAGAGATAGAGATAGAGATAGAGATAGAGATAGAGATAGAGATAGAGATAGAGATAGAGATAGAGATAGAGATAGAGATAGAGATAGAGATAGAGATAGAGATAGAGATAGAGATAGAGATAGAGATAGAGATAGAGATAGAGATAGAGATAGAGATAGAGATAGAGATAGAGATAGAGATAGAGATAGAGATAGAGATAGAGATAGAGATAGAGATAGAGATAGAGATAGAGATAGAGATAGAGATAGAGATAGAGATAGAGATAGAGATAGAGATAGAGATAGAGATAGAGATAGAGATAGAGATAGAGATAGAGATAGAGATAGAGATAGAGATAGAGATAGAGATAGAGATAGAGATAGAGATAGAGATAGAGATAGAGATAGAGATAGAGATAGAGATAGAGATAGAGATAGAGATAGAGATAGAGATAGAGATAGAGATAGAGATAGAGATAGAGATAGAGATAGAGATAGAGATAGAGATAGAGATAGAGATAGAGATAGAGATAGAGATAGAGATAGAGATAGAGATAGAGATAGAGATAGAGATAGAGATAGAGATAGAGATAGAGATAGAGATAGAGATAGAGATAGAGATAGAGATAGAGATAGAGATAGAGATAGAGATAGAGATAGAGATAGAGATAGAGATAGAGATAGAGATAGAGATAGAGATAGAGATAGAGATAGAGATAGAGATAGAGATAGAGATAGAGATAGAGATAGAGATAGAGATAGAGATAGAGATAGAGATAGAGATAGAGATAGAGATAGAGATAGAGATAGAGATAGAGATAGAGATAGAGATAGAGATAGAGATAGAGATAGAGATAGAGATAGAGATAGAGATAGAGATAGAGATAGAGATAGAGATAGAGATAGAGATAGAGATAGAGATAGAGATAGAGATAGAGATAGAGATAGAGATAGAGATAGAGATAGAGATAGAGATAGAGATAGAGATAGAGATAGAGATAGAGATAGAGATAGAGATAGAGATAGAGATAGAGATAGAGATAGAGATAGAGATAGAGATAGAGATAGAGATAGAGATAGAGATAGAGATAGAGATAGAGATAGAGATAGAGATAGAGATAGAGATAGAGATAGAGATAGAGATAGAGATAGAGATAGAGATAGAGATAGAGATAGAGATAGAGATAGAGATAGAGATAGAGATAGAGATAGAGATAGAGATAGAGATAGAGATAGAGATAGAGATAGAGATAGAGATAGAGATAGAGATAGAGAGAGAGAGAGAGAGAGAGAGAGAGAGAGAGAGAGAGAGAGAGAGAGAGAGAGAGAGAGAGAGAGAGAGAGAGAGAGAGAGAGAGAGAGAGAGAGAGAGAGAGAGAGAGAGAGAGAGAGAGAGAGAGAGAGAGAGAGAGAGAGAGAGAGAGAGAGAGAAGCACAATATTTGTGGCGTATTAAACGAAGCTGGCACTATTTCAGTGTGAGAGAGTTCTTAGCTCGAAGAACTATAGCCCTTTAAAGATTATATAAAAGAGTTACTCCTTCGGGCTTTTTTCTCCCCTTCACAAGGATATCCGCGACTGGTCCGTCGAGCAGAATCATTCTGCGCTCCACGCACCCCTGCGCGTCCCTCTCGCTAACTGAAGATGAAAATAATGGCCCCTGGACTACGTGCTGCTGCTAGGGTTGTTACCCACGTCCCGTGAATATTTTTTGCCCACGATGGAATTTTTTTTCGCGCCTTTCGACTGCTGCCACCATGCAAATCGTCCAACGGGATTTTCGTTTTCTCTCCAACGAACTAATGGAACAGATAAAAAAAATTGTCATTGTTTAGAGAAAAAAATGTGAATAGAAAAACTGTTACCCAGGAGCGAGACAGTGGGAACGATACCCCGATGGAATGGTTAATGAATTTTCGTCTGGAGGTTAAAGTCAATCCCGCATACCGTATTTTTTCTCCGAGTTTCGCGGCAACGTTGATGGAATATAATACGCTGCGAATATGGCGAGATATCGAAAGAATATCGTCGCGTCACTACTTGTGAGCGATTTTTGATTGGTGGTGGCGAAAGAAATTTGATCTAAGTTTGAAATTCGAATTGCAACGTGACAGCTGTCGGCGACCGCCAACAACGCGACATTATCGAATATTCTAAAATTAACCAAAGACACGTTTTTCGTACTAACTTTTAAAAAATATTATGTATCGTTTCTCTGAGAAATCTATTTTATCAACACAATTCTTTATCGAGCTATAATAATATACTACCCAGATGGTGGGTAGTGAACAATTCGAATGATGCTCCATAAATCATGAGTCTGATGAATCATAAATCATGTATTTTAATTTTTTTCTTTTTCGCTAATGTCTGATGATGTTTGGACCAAATGCGGATAACATAAGAAAATAAATATTTTTTTACATCGAATTGAAATGTTCTGGTCATTTTCAAACTAAAACTATGCTCGGAGCGTGGAGTTTTTGTACAATTATAATCGTGTTTTTTTTTCAATAGTGCCTAATCAATGAGGTTTACTGATTAATATTTAACAGACGTTCGATCTATACGTGAGATACACGTGAAATCGATTTTTGTGGCCAAAAATTTTTGTCTCGTAATAGTAAAAGTGATGTTTCCCCTATCGACTATCCATCTGCGAACAACCGCGAACCCATTCATATCTCACGACAAAAAAAGGAATCACAATTGCAAGGCAATAATATTATCATTTAGAATATTATTGTTTATTCGCGGGAATGTATATTTTTTTCAAACATTTTGAAGAAGTTCATATATATATATATATGACTATAGTCATCGAAGTAACTGCAGAAACGGTATGACCCCCGCAGTGACGATTTTCCCGTCACTTCTGTTCGCCATTGTTCTGACCTATTCGAGTTATCGAGTAGCACTGATTCGAATTTAGAAAAATTAAAAAAGTGTCGTACGAAGATGCATGATAAAAGGTCGACAGAAGGCATCGCAGGGTCCGATAGGGGTTAGTTGTCACAACATTTGGAACCGACGAAAGTTATGGCTACCTTTTGCCGCATTTCGCGGCAACCGCGTCGTCACCATTGACTTTGCCCTTTGCTGTTGAACGCGCCAAAGGGTCTGCGCAGGATTACGGAACCCCTTTTGTGTTCCTCAAGCCACTGACAAGCCGCGCCTGTCCCAAAAGCAACGGGACTATGGGACGCAACGTCACCGCAGTGCGTACTGGATTCAGTCGCCCGGAAACCATTTTTATCGTTTTCTTTCACAGTGCAACCCAAGAACCACGATGAGTTGCACTGCAAATCTTTTTTTTATATCGCAGATAAAGTTAATGGTGATCAACATAAAAACCTGTGAAGTAACGAGAAAGTTGTTTCTACCAAATTGAGGAATATAGTGATATTAGCAGTTGCAATTGAATCGAAATTCAAAAAAAAAGTAGTTATATATATGGGGTATTCCATACGAACCGGACCCCCTTTTCCGCCGATGTTTTTTTATTCCCTCGAAATTGAAAGGAGTTGAAATATGACTAGAAGTGGTGGTTGACTTCAAATCTTAGGCCTCTAGGTTTATCTCTCACTATACTTCTGTAATTCTGTAATTCAGTATTTTTACAACTTTCGAAGGTTTCGAGGCGTGGTGAGTCTTTATTTCTGAATTAAATTGATGTTGTCACGAGTGTTTTCAAACGGAATTTACCCGTCCTTTCAGATAAAATTATGAGACCTCAGTATCAAAAATTTTTTTTTGTGATTTAAGGCAAAAAAACACAAAAAAATTCATATCTCGAAAAAGCTATTTTCGTTTTGGTCCCAATTGTTTGTAATCTTCCTATGATTATTCTGAAGCTAGTGTATAAACTGCGTGATGGAACTCAAAAATTTACGGTACCCAGAAATTCGGGAATATTATGAAAAATCAGAAATACCCGTATTTCTGTATTCTAATTCTCCATAATATTCCTTAATATATAATAATAATTTGGGAATATTATAAAAAATCAGAAATACCCGTATTTCTGTATTTCTGATTTTTCATAATATTTCCAAATTATTATATATTAAGGAATATTATGAAAAATCAGAAATACAGAAATACGGATATTTCTAATTTTTCATAATATACCCAAATTATTATTATATATTAAGGAATATTACGAAAAATCAGAATACAGAAATACGGGTATTTCTGATTTTTCATAATATTCCCAAATTTCTGGGTACCGTAAATTTCTGAGTACTATCACGAAATTTATACAGTAGCTTCAGAATAATCATGCGAAGATTACAAATAATTGGGACCAAAATAAAAAAAGCTCTCTTCGAGATATGAAGTTTTTTGTGCTCTTTTGCCTCATATCATAAGAAAACACTTTTGATGCTAAGGTCTCATAATTTTATCTGAAAGAATGGAAAAATTCCGTTTCAAAACCTTCGTGACATTAATTTCATTCAAAAATAAAGACTCACCACGCCTCGAAACCTTCGAAAGTAGTAAAAATACAGAATTACAGAATTACAGAAGTATAGTGAGAAATAAACCTAGAGGCTTAAGATTTGGAGTCAACCACCATTTATAGTCATACTTCAACTCCTTTCAATTTCGAGAGAATAAAAAAATATCGGCTGAAAAGGGGGTTCGGTTGTATGGAATACCCCCTATATAAAACTCGAATATCGAACTGATGGGCTCGACTGGCCCAATTCAACTAGATCATTCATTTCATTAGGTTAGACAATTCAATTGATCGGCTACGTTGACCAATCGATCGACTAAGATAAACAATGGGTCGGATGGAATAACCAATTGATCCGTCGGAACTGTTGATTGATCGGCTTGGCCGGACAACCGATGAGTTGGACAATCCAAGCGTGTAATGAAATATTATTTTATTATATTATTGATTTGGATTTATGTATAATAAGGGAATATTAAATGGAATGACAGTGGACTAAGAAAATAATTTTAACATTAAATGTAATAAATTTTGTATTTCATTATTGATTTTGAATTATGTATAATGGATGAATATTGAATGGAAATTACAGTGGAATAAGAAAAAGATTTTAACATTCGTGCGTTTGAAATTTTATATATATTTGAGTTTCGATTTTAATGCAATGACGGACATACGCAAAGAACAGAGCCGTTACAATTATAAATGACGCGGTCGATATTCGGACATAAATCATATTAACATAACAAAATTGAAGGAATAGATACAACAAGAAGATACATATAAACGATAACTGGATAGTACATAAATTATGCAAATAACATGATATATATAATTGTAATCGCTTCGGAGTAACTTATTTTATAATGGTTACTTATCTTTTATAATTACGAGTTCGATCGGTGGTTTACTCGTGATTTGTCTGGATATGAGTGAGGATCAGAGTATATTTGGGCGAAGTAAATTTTAATGACTAGGCCATAGGGCTGCCGAAACGCGACTAATTCCTAATATCCCACTTTCACCTTTCTAATTCTCTCGTCTATTCGCTCTCGGGCAGGGGAGGCGAATAATTCGCCGTTCCCCCCTCTATCTCGCTCGATCTTCGAGCGGCACATAGAATCGAAATCAAATCGATCCTTACAAGCGATACGTTCAGCCGGCTGTATAGCCAAGACGACGATATGGACCTATCAAAGCAGATCTATGCAGATGGTTGTCACAACTGATAATTTTGCTCCATAGATTTCAAAGATAAATCATAAGTTGTCCTAACCAGCTTGTTTGGATAGACCAGGCAGCAAGTTAGGTGACACAACCAACTGAACCTGCCCGAACGTAACGAATCACGCAATTGTTTGTTCCAGCTTCTGTTGTTTATCTTTGTTGGAGTTAGAAAACTGTGCGAATAACAAGTGTCGAATTTCGGGGTGATGCTTCGACATCAGCAACACATTAAGAAGAAAAAAATTACAATTTATTGAATTTAACATTTCAATGTTTACCCAATTTCTGCGCGAACAGCTCCGACCATTCTTATCACACTTCGGCGAGGTCCGAGCAGCCTGAGCAAATTACAAAAATCTATCACTCCCGGTCAATTTTTTAATCTTCACGAATAATGCATACGACGTAACCAACAAGGAAATAAAGTTATCGTTATATTTTCACGCGTACAAAAATGTTGAAATAGTCTTTTTCGGTGGGCAGGCGAATGAAAGACAAGATATACGGCGAGAGCATCGGCGTCTCCGGGGCGAATAAGCTTGGAGGTTATTTTTTTGTCCTGTCAGTGTAGGGAGCTTGTGAAACAACGATGCTGGGTTGTTCCTGCCGTTTGCAATGATGATGATGACGACGACGATAGTAGTGGTGGTGGTGGTGGTGGCGGTGGTAGGGTGCATATGCAGATCCTCGTGAAAATGGAGTATAAAGGCCCCATAGTCTCACGCTATTGTTGGGGCTCAGGTAAGATAAAGGTGCGCGCTAGCCCCATAGCTGTATATACGTGCATGAGCAAACGGGACCCTTGTACCGTGTGCAGAAGCAATGGCGCGCTAGCTGCTCGCCCTCGGGTGGCTGGGCTCCCGTGTCCCGTGGACCGCGGTAAGAAGCCCACAACCATTTCGTACTGTAACCCGCGGCTCGAAGCACCCCTACGAGACGGTGACGAGCAAAGGACGCGATGGAGGACCTATGAAGAAAAGGGTGACCCCACCATCGCCACCCGGTCCAAGAGTGATGTCTCTTTAATTTTTATTAATGACGACGAATTTGAATTTTTGAATCAGTGATATGGGAACGCGATTCTCTTTGTCATTGCTTCGAAAAAACACCGGGGTCATACAAATGAGACGGACCCGTTCGAAAGCGTGGAGTTTAGTTGGTCTGACGGTACGTGACGGGTACCCGCCTCGTTGCGCTTAAATGAAAACGCGGAAAAACAGATACTGACGAGCGACTTATGGGTCTCATCGTCATCGATCATAACTACACCGCTTGACGGAGATTCGGGCCTTTATGGTTCAGTCATCTTCTCGACACCTTTCCAAATCGGTTTCAACAATTTCTAGTTGCAGCATATTCAATTTATTTAATTGATTCAATTGATTCATTCTATTTAATTGTTTTCATTCAAATGATTCAATTGATTCAATTAATTTAATTTGTTTACTTTCCAGCGATACGATACGAAAAAGGTACAACATTTTCGTGTGGCTGACGGTTCAATCGGCACTCAATTTTTGTTAATTGATCAATATTTATTTCGAACCTCACGAAAAACTCAAGTCACTGTCAGCTAATAAAATATTCTATTTCTTTATCCAGTCATTGTTCAATGTTCTTGTATTGAATGAAGGATATGTATTCGTCATAAAATCGCTCAAAATAAAAATATACAAAATTCACTAGCACCTCTCAATATTAAAATAGAGAGCTGAAACTTGAAAAATCTTATTTTTTTTAGGTAAGCTTCAGATTTTTCAACTCGTGGAATAAAAAAAATTTCAACGGCCAGTCTCATGTAGAATTTTGACGCTTAACCGAGATTTGAAAAAATCATATTGGTGCAAATTCTACTGTTACATAAAGAATAATATTTACCTAAAAATAAAATTTCAGATTTTCCACAATAAAAATAAAAAAGTATTTCTTTCTCCTCCCCAGTAAAAGAATTTTGTAGTTACAACTTACATAGATTAAAGACGTCAGACTTTATACCCTTTCAGTATTCGAGAACAATTTCAACGAGCAAACCATCTGAACTAGAATGAAACAGACGAAGAGGATAAAGAGAGGGCTTGTAACGCGGAATACAGTGGAGTTAGTGTGATCGTTTTCACAGCCACGTGTTTCCATAGCTTGATGAGGAGCAGAAGCTCGGCAAAACGATCCTCGAAGCTAGCATTGCTCCACGTCTCTGCAACGTCAACGGGCCTAGTTTTCTCAATCGAAATATCTTGCGACACTCTTTCATCTCTGTCCCTACGGATTCTCGTCGAGCATCGTTATTCAATGGTCTTTTAACTCGACCGCCTGCTGCTCTAAAAGAGCGACGGAGAGGGGGGGGGGGGGGGGGCGACGACTCTTTACTCGAGTGGGACTCGACGAAAAGCGTGTCTCTATATTCCGCTTGTAAAAATATCCATGAGGCCTGTAAGGCTGTCCGCAGGGCCAAGGGTGAACCACGGAGCGACGGACCTTCGTGGCAAAAAGATGAGAAAAAAATTCTATATCCTAGCCCAGTTTTTTAATGATTACTTTTCTATTTGCAAAGTCATTGAACCTCGGATTCTCTGATCAATCACTAGATCGAAAATAAACTGAAAAACACCCAGCCATCTTTACCGATACCTTTCATCTCACTGGATTTATTTGCTTCTTTTATTTCGTATTAGTCGATATTTCTTTTATAAATATATCGACAGTTAAATGCTGGAAAATTATTTTAATTAATAATTAACTCAGAATTTACATTCTACGTGAATTTGTAAAGAAAAGCGAATAACTGATTTAACGAGCGAAGCAACGAATGATTAGTATTTTCGTGGCTCGTCGACCATTATCTACTTGTTTGTTTCTATTTTCGTAGTTATACCGTTCGTTTGGGAATTTGCATCGTGCTGAATCGATTTTTTCCATATATTATTCATTTTACGTTGATTGCCCTTCCGCACAGTTCTCCACAATTGTCAGTTGAGTATCTCTTCATATCTTTTATCCCACACAAAGAATAAAAACAAAAAACATAGATTTTCACGAGAGTCAAATGAATAGACGAAACGATGATCCATTATCGATAGTTCCATCGCCTCATTATTTTTCGTTGTTTCGCTCTAATACAAGTTTGCGATATTTTACTATCAATGGGATGAGTAATGAGAAAAAAAAATTTTACTCTATAAATAATTTGAGTTAAAAAATAATTATTTAAAGTATTTTTCGCGAAAATTTTTATTTTTTATTTAATTCCATGAAAATGTATTCAATAAAAAAAAATTACAAACTTATAATTTTCCCACAACTGTTCTCGTATATCATTTTTCTGATCAAATTCACACGATAAAACACTTGAATATTCTACTATCAACGAAAAAATGTATGTTTCAAGAAGAATTTGATATTAAATAATTTTTTCATCAACAAAGCAAACATCAAAACAATCGAAAACTAATGAAAGGTAAAAATAACGGAAGACCGATGTAAAGTTTTTACCACCTGATACATTTTCCTTCTAACGGCTTGGCAGCTTTTATCCGTCCGATTTTTATCCGACAATTTTTTTTTGACAATCCGACAGAATAAGAATACCCACTTATATTACGCTTCCCACGCTTTCTGCATTAATTCCATTTTTATTAGGGACTCGTCGATCTCGTAAATTTAGTAAAAAAATAATTACAATGATGATGCTAATGTAAAATAGCTTATGGAAAATAAGACCCAAAATATTTGACTACCAACAAACCAACGAAATTAAACGAAACGTTTCCGTATACAGGAATAATTTGTACAACAACCGAACAAATCAAACTAAGTAAGAAAAAACAAATAATAAAATTGATGCAAAACAAATTGTAAATCTCTCAGAGCAAACAAATGAAAGGTCTCAACATTTGCTCACTTTTTATCTGTAAGGCCCTCGTCTCTGCTTTTTTAATATCCCATCGATTCTCGTTATTATAAACAAGGCTGTCGAGAAGCATCGTCATTTAACTAGGCGTGATCGATCTTCAGTTCGAAATATCGTAACAACGATAATAATCGTCTAATAGATAGTCGACTACGAGGGGCCCATAATATTAGCAGCGATACATTTATTTCACACACAGGTAGCCCCGTAGATCCCGCAAACTTATATCAATACAGATACATCTCATCCTCACGTATTCTTCAACACCATAGGCAATACCACCCCATACCCATAACCCCGTTCCTTCATACCCGATGGATTCGTTGCGCTTTTTTTCGCGGGTTCTTTGACAACCACACATTTTTTTCCATTTTCCATTCCTGCCTCCGAGTACCTATCTATTAATATCGATCGTATATCGCATGCTTCGCTAGTCATTTTGCTTATAGGAAGATTGATTCATCAACGGAACCAGATAAAAAAATGTCGGACGAGGGGTAGAGGACGTATCTATATGAGAGTGGGTTTTGAAACGAAAAAAAAATTGGACAGCTCTTAGATCTGAAGTATAATATCAGAAATGATCTGGCTGAATTGAAGCCCAACCGGTATATTTTGAGAGGTGCCGCAGTCATTATATACAAGATTTTGAATTCGATTAACACGTGAAAAAAATTGTTTGACCATTTGAAATCGATGGTTTCAGTAGATCTAAATATGACCCTAATCACCCTGTCCCTGTTTTTATCACTTATTCTACTTATCTGCTTGAATTTATCCAATTGAAAATTATCAAACCATTATGCGATCGTTCTTTTGAGCTAAAAACAGCTTCGAAAATTTTCCCCATTTTTCATTGATGAAAATAATCAATTGTAAACCCATGATGCTTTGTTTGACCCGAGCGTAATGTCAATGATTATACCGAGTTTTAATCCCCGAATATTTATATTTACCTCGAAAATCTATTTCTATGGTCAACTATTTCAAATTCAAACAACTTCTGCATGTGTTTATTAAATTAAAACTCTATATAATGACCACGGAACGGCTTGAAATCGTCCGAAGAGAGGTCAGATTTGGCGGGATGTACTCTGATAGTATACACTTCATATGGGGAAGCTACCGAATCTTTACTGTCCTTCAAGAACACACCCCAATCGATATAGTTGTTGACACGTTTAACCTAATTGACGACCTATTTTCGAGAGTCAAATTCAACCAAGTTGAATTCTTCCGAGACCCATAACTCAACCTCACTCTTCCCGGCCTTCTTTCTTTTTTTGAATACAACTGCACTCAACGTTCGAGTCACCCTCGATAATTCTAGCTGACCAGGATATAAGCCGACCTGTCCACACTACCGGTCAACGTTCCCTTTACGGAAACTCTGTCCTGCCACAAACTACTCTAGGTATGTATTCTTTTCTTTCTCATCCTTCTTTTCTCTCTTGCTCTTTCTCCTTCTATCCACGGTTGTCAGTCTGCAGTTTGGAAAATGCAGTGACCAGCACAGCCTTTGGTCGGATTGCAACCGACAGCAAGCTCATTTGTGGCAGGTGCCAGTCTTTTCTCTGGTCAATGCTCTCCGGTGGGTTCTATTGCAGCAGCACCAGGTCCTGACACCTATTTCTTTGTTTGTTCTCATCCTACATTTTTCCGAAACTGTGATTTTCTTTCAGTTTGAAATATATCCCTCTTACTCCTTACCCTTCAACAAGTGACAGAAACAACAAACAAAACAAAAATCAAACAAAAATGTGTTCAAATGATATTTCAATAAAATTATACCGTGAATTATCAATCAACGAGCAATAATAATTACATTTATTTGAAAAAGATATTTTATTGATTGTTCCAAATTCATTTTTTTCCACCTAAGAAGGAATATATCATTTTATCGATTTCGAACCATTGCTAGAATAATAGTATATTGTGTTGCAATGGCGTGAAGTTGGTGATTCCCGTATGAATGCGAGGCTGAAACGAGGCGTAGGCGCAGACAACTCCGAGGTGGTGAGTCGCCGACGTCGAGTCGACGGGCATGCGAAAACGAGCCGAAGGCGAGTCGAGCTGATCCGGAAACGAGACGTCGGCAACTCACCGCCGAGGGCTCGTCGGCGTCGAGCCGAGTGCTGGCCTCGCATTTATAAGGGAATCGCCAATCGCGACCGCGCAACACATACTGTTTTTTGTCATCCTGACATGAGAATGACACATTCTCGTACAAATTTTAGTATGCAATGTGCCTGAACAATTGATAGATCGTATGATCCCTATTTCACTTCGGGTCATTGAACAGTGCGGGAATCAAGCATTCCCGCATGGCTTTAGAAATGCGAGAATCAGGCACATTGCGCACTCAAATTGGTGCGAGAATGCGTCATTTTCGGGTGAGGATAACAAAAAATGAATTTCGCGCGAGCGTAAGTGTAAGTGTAATTGTAAGTGTAAGTGCACTCACACTTATACTTGCACTTACACTTACCCTTAAACTTACACTTACACTTACACTTACACTTACACTTACACTTACACTTACACTTACACTTACACTTACACTTACACTTACACTTACACTTACACTTACACTTACACTTACACTTACACTTACACTTACACTTACACTTACACTTACACTTACACTTACACTTACACTTACACTTACACTTACACTTACACTTACACTTACACTTACACTTACACTTACACTTACACTTACACTTACACTTACACTTACACTTACACTTACACTTACACTTACACTTACACTTACACTTACACTTACACTTACACTTACGCTTACGCTTACACTTGCACTTGCACTTGCACTTGCACTTACACTCACACTTACACTTACACTTACACTTACACTTACACTTACACTCACACTTACACTTACACTTACACTTACACTTACACTTACACTTACACTTACACTTACACTTACACTTACACTTATACTAACACTTACACTTACACTTACACTTACACTTACACTTACACTCACACTCACACTCACACTTACACTTACACTTACACTTACACTTACACTTACACTTACACTTACACTTACACTTACACTTACACTTACACTTACACTTACACTTACACTTACACTTACACTTACACTTACACTTACACTTACACTTACACTTACACTTACACTTACACTTACACTTACACTTACACTTACACTTACACTTACACTTACACTTACACTTACACTTACACTTACACTTACACTTACACTTACACTTACACTTACACTTACACTTACACTTACACTTACACTTACACTTACACTTACACTTACACTTACACTTACACTTACACTTACACTTACACTTACACTTACACTTACACTTACACTTACACTTACACTTACACTTACACTTACACTTACACTTACACTTACACTTACACTTACACTTACACTTACACTTACACTTACACTTACACTTACACTTACACTTACACTTACACTTACACTTACACTTACACTTACACTTACACTTACACTTACACTTACACTTACACTTACACTTACACTTACACTTACACTTACACTTACACTTACACTTACACTTACACTTACACTTACACTTACACTTACACTTACACTTACACTTACACTTACACTTACACTTACACTTACACTTACACTTACACTTACACTTACACTTACACTTACACTTACACTTACACTTACACTTACACTTACACTTACACTTACACTTACACTTACACTTACACTTACACTTACACTTACACTTACACTTACACTTACACTTACACTTACACTTACACTTACACTTACACTTACACTTACACTTACACTTACACTTACACTTACACTTACACTTACACTTACACTTACACTTACACTTACACTTACACTTACACTTACACTTACACTTACACTTACACTTACACTTACACTTACACTTACACTTACACTTACACTTACACTTACACTTACACTTACACTTACACTTACACTTACACTTACACTTACACTTACACTTACACTTACACTTACACTTACACTTACACTTACACTTACACTTACACTTACACTTACACTTACACTTACACTTACACTTACACTTACACTTACACTTACACTTACACTTACACTTACACTTACACTTACACTTACACTTACACTTACACTTACACTTACACTTACACTTACACTTACACTTACACTTACACTTACACTTACACTTACACTTACACTTACACTTACACTTACACTTACACTTACACTTACACTTACACTTACACTTACACTTACACTTACACTTACACTTACACTTACACTTACACTTACACTTACACTTACACTTACACTTACACTTACACTTACACTTACACTTACACTTACACTTACACTTACACTTACACTTACACTTACACTTACACTTACACTTACACTTACACTTACACTTACACTTACACTTACACTTACACTTACACTTACACTTACACTTACACTTACACTTACACTTACACTTACACTTACACTTACACTTACACTTACACTTACACTTACACTTACACTTACACTTACACTTACACTTACACTTACACTTACACTTACACTTACACTTACACTTACACTTACACTTACACTTACACTTACACTTACACTTACACTTACACTTACACTTACACTTACACTTACACTTACACTTACACTTACACTTACACTTACACTTACACTTACACTTACACTTACACTTACACTTACACTTACACTTACACTTACACTTACACTTACACTTACACTTACACTTACACTTACACTTACACTTACACTTACACTTACACTTACACTTACACTTACACTTACACTTACACTTACACTTACACTTACACTTACACTTACACTTACACTTACACTTACACTTACACTTACACTTACACTTACACTTACACTTACACTTACACTTACACTTACACTTACACTTACACTTACACTTACACTTACACTTACACTTACACTTACACTTACACTTACACTTACACTTACACTTACACTTACACTTACACTTACACTTACACTTACACTTACACTTACACTTACACTTACACTTACACTTACACTTACACTTACACTTACACTTACACTTACACTTACACTTACACTTACACTTACACTTACACTTACACTTACACTTACACTTACACTTACACTTACACTCACACTCACACTCACACTCACACTCACACTTACACTTACACTTACACTTACACTTACACTTACACTTACACTTACACTTACACTTACACTTACACTTACACTTACACTTACACTTACACTTACACTTACACTTACACTTACACTTACACTTACACTTACACTTACACTTACACTTACACTTACACTTACACTTACACTTACACTTACACTTACACTTACACTTACACTTACACTTACACTTACACTTACACTTACACTTACACTTACACTTACACTTACACTTACACTTACACTTACACTTACACTTACACTTACACTTACACTTACACTTACACTTACACTTACACTTACACTTACACTTACACTTACACTTACACTTACACTTACACTTACACTTACACTTACACTTACACTTACACTTACACTTACACTTACACTTACACTTACACTTACACTTACACTTACACTTACACTTACACTTACACTTACACTTACACTTACACTTACACTTACACTTACACTTACACTTACACTTACACTTACACTTACACTTACACTTACACTTACACTTACACTTACACTTACACTTACACTTACACTTACACTTACACTTACACTTACACTTACACTTACACTTACACTTACACTTACACTTACACTTACACTTACACTTACACTTACACTTACACTTACACTTACACTTACACTTACACTTACACTTACACTTACACTTACACTTACACTTACACTTACACTTACACTTACACTTACACTTACACTTACACTTACACTTACACTTACACTTACACTTACACTTACACTTACACTTACACTTACACTTACACTTACACATGGGATGTTAATGACTTTACCTCCACGTGGTACATCCTGGATAACGCTAAAATAGTCAATTGAAAAATTGTGTTCTAACCTAGAAATTATGGATTTTATCGAAAAAAGTTTTTTTACAAAAGTCGTCAGTTTGGACATGACAAAGTTTTTGATGCGAAGAAATAAGTATGGTTCTATTTTAAAAAAACATGTTAGCCACCTTAAAACCACAATTTTAAATTTTCGACCCAAAAGAAACAAATTTTTTGTACGTCTCCTTCCAGGCCCTTTAAGTTTTGTAATACTCAATTTTCGATCGGAGTAGTATTTTTTGAGATAAATTAAATGTAAGAGTAAAATTGGACACCCTGTATATGATTAAGTAATAACATCGTTGGTTAAACTTCAAATATTACGATTGAAAAATGCATTATAACATGTAAAAGTGTATGTTTTTTAAAGTAATAACGATTTGATTTCTATCTTCTACCTTCTATCTACTATCTCCATAAGGGAGTATGAGTAACAAATAAACTTATGGATCTGAACTCGAAAAGGTTTTCCTCGACTGGAACTGGAATTGTAATACGTTTGTCTCGATGAAGGTCTCTCTATAATAACGCGTTACAACTTGCCCAGCACTGTTACTTTTGACCTCACGGCGGGGTAAGACGATGCACGAGACAAAACAAAGTTGAATAACTTTGTATTCTCAAGTGATCAATAGTTTCCAAAAATGTACGCCTATAGTCGAATAACCAATTAACAATATGTTAGGAAGCGATAGTGAATATATTTAGAGAATCGCCAGAATTCCGATTTTGGCGAAAAATGTTACAACTGGCCCCAGTCTCTCCTATTCAATTTTTTACGTCATTGTTAGCTCCCCTTAACGCGTCAATTCTTCTTTATAAAGCGAAAGAAAAACATAATAATTGAATCTAAAATAAATGATGAAAAATGAGAAAAACGATAGAGCGCGTGAAGGATAAATGTAACTCTTTCACGCACAATCGGATACAAATCTGCAGTAATGTAATCTGAACTGTCGTCGCTTTGTTTTGGGTCTCGTGATTCTTAACCCTAGATTGGGTAACCGGGGTCCTACGGGACCCCACTCGACATTCAAACTTAGCCAGATTTCTAATCGGTCTGGGACCTTAACCATAATTCACTTCGAGTGTCCGACTGTCGCTTTCGGTCGATGAGCAACGAAATTAGTGTACTCTGGGTGTACTGTGAACAATACAGAAGACGGGATGGGGTCTCTTAAGACCCCAGTTACCCAATAACGTCAGAGAATTTTTTTGGTAAAAGTGTTTTTTCGTGAAATAATTTTATTTGAGCGTTTCGAACGTGAATTTTGCAGTTCGAATGTAAAAACTTATTTGATTTAAAACAATTTTTTTTTTTTTTTTTTTTTTTTTTTTTTTTTAACACAAATCACGATAAAAAGTTTTTTTTTAACAATGGCAAACAATTTAATTCGATGACTTTTCATGCATCATCAAAAACATGAAAGTTGAACCAATATCCAGTGAGAGACTTGTTCCTCACATTAGACGTATAATGTAATTTTCGTATAATTTAATATATTTTCAAACATTTATAATCAATTTTAATCGAAGTAATCAATTATACTAGTAGCTTTTAATGATATTTTTCAGTCGTCAGATTCTTGTCATTTCCTCTTTTTCATACGTTTGAATAATTATATATTTTTTTTTTTTTTTAATTCGGTCAGACACTTGTAAAGTGTGACTATTTATCTCTTAAATTCCGTTAGAATTTTTAAGATCGCTAGCATTGTTGGAATACTACGGTAAGTTCTATGGAAAAAGTCAAATTCGCGAAATTTTTTTTCGGCTTAGACGACTTCGTCCATATATTTCCGAAGTTAACAACAAATGATTGGTACCACTTCCTTATTAAATAACGAAGAGATTGCACTGCTTAAAAGTTGTCCTAACCGAATTTGAGCCATCATCCCACGCGACTCAAGTCTCGGGTCTTAAAAGACCCCAGTTACCCATTGACGTATGAGCCAGCTATGTTACCCAATCTAGGGTTAAAAATCTTTCTCAAATCCCAAGTTCAAACTTTTTCCAATTATTCTGGATGCGATCCACAGCCAAGTGGCTCGCTTTCTTGGAGTATGGTATATTATACATTAGCTGCGGGATATATTCGCTGTTTCTTGTAATGGCTCGCAAACACGCCGTTAGAGAGCCCGCTCTATAAAGCCCGCTCTATATTTATATATACAGGCAAGTTTGAAGCCTAAAATCTTTATCGTCGTGTAAGCTGCTCTTACGAACAACTCCCAACGGTTTCGAATGGACAATCCGTGCAAGAGCATGAGTTGACGAGAGACGATTCTTATCAGTCTTACTCGTCCAATCCTAGATGAATTACGATTTGACTCAAGATATTGCAGGGCCTCCTCCGTCAGCTTTACTGTATTAGAAGTCCATCCAATGCTTGTGAACCACGTGTCTCAGCGTCCCAATCATTCAGCGATCGATTCATCATCAACTTTTTCAATAAAATAACCTACTTTCACGATTAGTATGGCCTTAACTGTGTATTCGACCGTTTGCTTTGAACAAAAAATGAAATTCAACAACTTTTAAAACTGCATAAGCAATCATTTAAAATATTTAGTTATTTCAATCAAGCCATGCAGCACCACACAGTGGCGTAAGGTCCATTAAAAGAATAATAAATAGATAAATAGACAAAAACGGATAATGAAAAAACCCGAATACATAATACCGAAGAGTAACGACATCCCATTCGTAATGGAATCTCAACGCAAAGTATCGTTAACCGTCTAACTAATTATCTTCCGTGTTTCAGTAGTTCAGCTATTTTTCCATTTTCATCAAACGTCGATTTCGGAAGAATTTACGTTCGAGACGTAGTTTCGGACATAAAACTTGTTCCGGACATTCCGTAGAACGAAATCGGTTCGTCTGCTCTTTTTGCGAGTTGAATTTTCCCTGCCCCTCCCGCGCACGTTTTGCACCTCCCGGCGGGAAGCCTTGAGGAGAAATAGACGAAGAAACGACGACAGAAGCGTATCTGGGTTTTTCCCCCACCGGGTTTCACGCGCGGGCAGCGAGACAGAGCCACCAACGCCACCGACGCCAGTTACCGAGTGCGCTGGTAAAACAGCCCCTTAAAACGGTTTTATTGCCCTGCACGGAGCGCGGCGCAACGACGTCTAGACACCACGGCCGTAAAGTTTGACCTACTCACCGCCATCCCCCGAATCGCGTACCGCCGATTGGGCGCTCCCCTCCCCACCGACATCTTCCGTTTTTCCACCCTTCCGCCTCTTCCCATTACCCTTCTCTTGAACCGTCACGACACTCGCACTCGTGTTTCGCAGGGGTGCAAAACTTCGTCGCCCTTTCTCCGTGTCGCGTCGAAAAGGGACTTCGTCCTCGCGCCATGTCCTTTACGCTGTGTTAAACCGAAGGACCCAACCCTTTGCGTCCCTCAACGGTGCGCGCGCCAATGTGTTGGTAGGTTGAGACGCGGAAAACTAGAGCAAAGGGTCGTTCCCCCGTTCGGGTGACGATGCTTTAAGCGCCCGAGGAAAGAAGAGGGATGAACATTCTCATTGCTGCCCGTTTTCACGGCATTTTTGGAAAACTTATATTTTCGTTTGGCCAATTGCAACTATTAGGAGTACTGGTAATAGTCATACTGCTATGTTTTGTACATGCGAATGCATCGATTACTTTTGTTTTTTCGTTTGCCTTCGTGTCGAACCTTACCCCCTTCCGTTCCGACCTGATTAACAGCCCTTGCATTTTTCAGTATTCCGAGGTGATCGGTATGTGCATGAGATTCAGTACACAAACGTGCGTGCTACATTGACCTAGCTGGCATGCTAGACATTTCGGGAGAAAAAACATCATTTTTGTATTTTTGTTTTAGTATTCTCCGATTCGCGGGTAATTTTAGTAAGCTTTTACAACTTTTTTGCCATCGACTTTAGGACAAGATCGAATGGAAATCTTCATACGTGTTGAATTGAAGTTTTCATCAAAGCCTATTTTACAATTAAGTCTCCTACAAGTTATTATTCTTCTTCATTAGAATTTTTCGACGTTTTGTTTTTTAGGCTGAGGAGAGAAAAACCGAAAAGATCCATTTCTTTCGCAACCGCAACGACATATTGCTTTAAAGTAAACAACAAGACTTAAAAATATTTGCGTGATCAAAGATGACGAGAAATCGAATTAACTACTTCTTAATTTTATAATCTTAATTTTTCTCGAGTCACATAAGATTGAAAGCATTTAAATATTCAATTACCAGCTACGAGTTGCTTCTAAATGCGAAAAAATAAAGCAAATACGACCACGACCGGTGGCCGATGATGAAAAGAAAAAAAAACAAAAAATAACAATTATCGATTTTTGAATAGTTCGAACTTTGCTGTGGTCGACTCAAACAACTCGAACCGACATTTCGCATTGACCCTGGTGTTAAGGCTAGCGTTTAAACCTTGCCTTTTTATTCGTAGAATATTATTTTATAATAAAAATCTCTCTGGCAATTTAAATGTTTAGTCTACCGATACTGCAGTTTCGCGTTTTGATACCGCGGATTTAATTCATGGTCACTGCATTTCGATAGCGACATCCGGTGTCATATACGCTGCAACCACCTAAGCAGTTCGCGACAAGACAATGCATCGCACAGGAGAAGTTGCAATCCGACATATCTCTCGTGAGGTACCACCCCACTTTTATTTCCCCTGCATCCTGAAAGATGCATCGCGAATCGCGCGATGATCAACAGAAGACGTTTTAATGCGGTTGAGTGCGGAACAATTAGCTGCCGTGCTAATTCCAACCCATTAATAACGAAGTAATAGAAACTCGAAATTGTAACGCGGAGTGTTTGCTGCAACATCCTACCATCGTTAAACTCGTGAAACTATTATTTGTATCCGATTAATAAGTGATAATTAAAGTCAATAAAAATCACCATTCCCCTATAAACCGTGACCTTCTCCTTTGTGTAAACCCGAAGACATCTTCCCAATTCCTGGAGAGCCCCGATTCTTCGCCCGGTTTCACATTGCACTCCCCAAGGTTCGTTACTCGCTCTCTGAGGACATCGACTGTTTGCTGCAACGGAAGTTCAAGGAAACGAGACCTTTGGCCAACATTTCGATAAGTACACTGATACACATAACGTTCTACTCGCTTCTCATATTGGTCCTGATTCTGATTATCGAAGGAAGCCTGCGCCGTCACACCGTTGGTCTACAGACCTATTGTTACGCGTATTACCATCTGATGACGTAATACAGCCTTGGAAAGGCCACCAAAAAACTTAACCTGGCGATCCGAAAACCTTAGGTTCGTTCTTATGACGTGGTCCCTCGTGACGTGTATCTTGCACGAGGGCAGAGTTGATAACGAACCCTAGTTGGATTCGGGTCAGTTTTAGAGCCATATGCGTAACACTGGTCTGGAATTGATGATGTTTGAACCCTGACTCTGTTCAACATAGCCACATCAGTTACTCGTGAATCTTTAGTATAGGAGTCATTCTTTTAAAACCCGACACACTTGTGGACCTCATAGTGCTCGATCGCCTTGTAACTTTGACATTCATTTATATATGTCAAACAGAGGACACTCAATTTTTTTCAGATTTTTCAAATGACATTTATGTCCCATAAAGGTCATTGATCTTTCGGCATTTTTTCAAATTTTAACTTATAAATGAATTTTTTCTGCATATAATCGTGGAAAAAAAAATTCTGGACAGAATAGTTTTTTTTGTAAAAAATCCTCAGCTTTTCAATGAAAGTATTGTCGATCCAATTCGTTTTCAGAAAAACACTAAAAAATGCGAAAACAAATTAAAAAGTCGTTTTTCGTGACAAGCCTTAAGGTTTAGATCAACAAAAGTATTTTTTTCGGATTCCTTGGGGTGTTTTACGTATTCCGTGAAGTTTTTAGACTGGGTTAAGCAACTGGGGCACTGCAGCAATAGTTTTGGTCAAAAAACGAGAATGAAAAAAAAAGTTACGCAAATTTTATCATGTTTAAAAATCGCTTTATTTGTATGTGATTACTCTTTTCAAAAAAGAAGTGATACGTCGATAATCAAAAAATGAAGTCATTCAATCAAAATAGTGAAGCCAGTTTGTATGGCCAATCGGAATCGTTGAGATCTGATTTTGAAATCCAAATTCATGTGGTTGAAAAACTTTTCTATTGTGCGGATGGTGCACCGCAACAATTCAAGAACAAAAAGGCCTTCGCGAATTTGTGTTACTACGGTTTTGATTTCGGATTTCAAGCAGAATGGCATTTTTTGCGACTACACACGGGAAAGGGCCCTGTGGCGGACTGGCTGGCACAGTAAAACGTCACGCAGTACGAGCCAGCTTGCAAATGGGCACAGGGAAGCAAATTTTGACATCCTCTGATTTGTTCGAGTGGGCATCTAATACTTTCGACAACATCGATTTTGTTTTCGTCGGAAAGGATGTATATGATAGTACAACGAATTTCCTCGAAGCACGGTTTCCTCAAGCGATCACTGTCAAAGGCACTCAAAACTATCACAGAATAGTATTATGCACTTCACAAGTAGGTTACGTTCAGGCGAGTAAATGTTCGACGTCTATACACTTTTTCACTGTTAAAGTGCTGAAGCAGTGAGAAAAATCTATTTATACACATTACAAGACAAATGAAGAGATTGATGCTTTTTTTGTCATTCTCGTTTTTGTTACCAAAACTATTGCTGCAGTGCCCCAGTTGCTTACCCCAGTCTAAAAACTTCATTCAATGGGTAAAACACCCCAAGGAATCCGAAAAAAATATTTTTGTTGATCTGAACCTTAAGGCTTGTCACGAAAAAAGACTTTTCAATTTGTTTTTGCGTTTTTCAGTGTTTTACTGAAAACGAATTGGACCGACAATATTTTCATTGAAAAGCTGAGGATTATTTACAAAAAAACTATTCTGTCCGGAATTTTCTTTTCCACGTCGACATGCAGAAAAAATTCATTTATAAGTTAAAATTTGAAAAAATGCCAAAAGATCAATGACCTTCATGGGACATAATTGTCATTTGAAAAATCTGAAAAAAATTGATTGTCTTCTGTTTGACATACATAAATAAATATCAAAGTTACAAGGCGATCGATCACTATGAGGTCCACAAGTGTGTCGGGTTTTAAAAGACTGACTCATAGATATATTTATAAACGAGATATATAGAACCATGTGGTTTCACTCCGGAAGTGTCGAGAGACTCGGACAGAACTCGAACTGGTGAATTGATGGTAACGAGGACACGAACGTCCTGAAAACCTCTTGTGGTTCGTCTTGTCTCGTATCGCAGTGTCGTATGTGTTTTGGTATATATATGAAGCAAATTTTTTTTTAGTAACTTTTGTATCCTACGACCTCACTAATTTTTTTTTTAGATTTTTTATACCACTTCTTCCGCTCCCCCCTCCCCCGTTCCCCACCATTTTATTTTTATCAAGAGGTAACAGCTATTCGCCCCTTTTTTATTTGAATAAAAAAATTTTCCCAGATACTCTATTGAAATTGAAGAACTTTTTTTTATAAAATAGGAGTGGGCAGCGGGGTCCTAATATTTTTATTTTTTTTTTAATTTTGAAAAAACTCGAGTTTTTCCGAAATTTGAGTATTTAATAACAGTTTCCCATAAAAAAAAAAAAAAAAAAAATAAAATCTATCCGGCAAAAAAATCGATTTTCTGATTATTTCGATAGAAAATCGATTCTTCGAGTATGAACCGATTTGATTACGAAAAAAATTATTGAAAAATCTTTTTTTCGATCGGAAACAATCAAAATATCGATCGTTGGCAAAAGAGATATAATTTTTTCGGTTTTTAGACCGGAAACTATTATTATATATTGAAATTTCGGAGAAACTCGAATTTTTTCAAAATTCAAAAAAAAACTAAAATATTAGTAACCCGCTGCCCACTCCAATTTCATTAAAAAAGTTCTTCAATTTCAATACGGTATCTGGACTTGGAATCGAACCCTTTCAATTTCGATGAAATTTGGTGAGATGTTCTCTTTAATAACAAAACAAAGTTCTACCATGGGGAAAAAATTCAAAAATTTTTTTCACAATTCATGCTAAATTTGAAATTGCACTACTTCTCCAGTTCTTTAAGTTTATTGTTTAGATATCTTAAAAACTATCATAGCTGCAGAAAAAGTTGTCCGATTCGTTTTGAAGTGCATACTTGGGGCTATACAAAAAATATATACCAAAAAAAAATGTTATAAAATGCCAAATTTGTAGAATTTTGAATTTTTTAAATTCGTAAAAATGGGCGATCAACATTAAATTTTTAGCTCCATTTTTTTTTTTAATAATACTTTGTACTGATCTTAAAATATCCTTTCATTTTCAGAACTGTATTTTTTTTCGTTTCAATTATATGATTTTTTGAACTTTGGTAGAAAATATTTTTTTTATTTTTATCATCTTCATGCTAAGTAAAGCTAAGCTAAGTCCCAAATCATCTGAAAATCACATTTAGAAAAAATGTCCGGATGTATGTATGTATGTGTGTGTGTGTGTGTGTGTGTGTGTGTGTGTGTGTGTGTGTGTGTATGTATGTGTGTAACATTGGTTGAGCGTTCACAACTTGAGAACGGCTCCAGATATCAATCTGAAATTTGTCACACATGTAGAGAGTTCACGGCGCATAGCATGATTTAGTTTTTAGAAAAATCCATACAGTTTTTTCGTTTTTACGCGATTTTTAAAAAATTCAAAAATTTATTTTTTGTCTCTAGCTTCCACAACTTTAGAGATATCGAGCTTAAATTCGGTATAATGTTGAACGACTACAGGGTGATGCTCGTCACTGAATTGGGAAAAAATCCATGCAGTGCTTTTGTTTTAAGAAATTTTAAAAGGTGTAAAAAAATGGTGTGCGCACTCTAGCTGGCACAATTTTCTAGATATCGGACTAATTTTGGTACGTAGCTGCACTATTATCAAGAAACGTTTCGGATTGAATTTAGGCAAAATCCATTAAGCCATTCATATTTTATGTCATTTTGAAATTTTTCAAAAATCAACGTGAGTGCTCTAGCTCCCACAATTTTTGAGATAATCTGCAAAAATTTTGTTCAAACTTGCACTACTATTGAAAGATGTTTGGCATTGAATTTGGGTGAAATCCTTCCAATCGTTCATATTTTATGTCGTTTTGAAATTTTTTGAAAATCGTCGCGCGCGCTCTAGCTTCCATAGTTTTTGAGATATCAGATCAAAATTTGGTACAAAGTCGCACTATCATCGAAAGATGTTTCGTATCTAATTTGGGCAAAATCCTTTGAGGCGTTTGAATTTGATGCGACTTTCAATTTTTCAAAATTTGACATGGAATTCACTATATATTTCTTCCGGACGAGATCGATTTACGGACGGATTTCATATAAGAACAAGGGTGCAAAGTCGAACCTTGCACATGGCTTCCTCATAATTTTTTACATTTGTCAAAGCTTCCTCTGTGAGGAAGCCAAAACTGATCGGTACAGTTCCTCATAGAGGAAACTCTGGCAAATGTAATAAATTATGAGGGAGCCATGTGCAAGGTTCGACTTTGCACCCGTTTTGGTATTAGTTTGAAAATCGAATCAGTTAAGAAGTGTCCCGCTCCGCCATCTATGTATCTACTGATAAAGTTTTCATCGAGATATTTACCATAGGTGACCTCACCAGAGGTCTCTATTTTCCATAATATTTACATTTCTAGAGATTAGTCAGTTCGTGATTTACTATTAAGCAATACCGAAAGTTGCTGAGTACATTTGTGAATAATATATTATTACAATAATTATTACAATAATAATATATTATTCACAAATGTACTCAGCAACTTTTGGTATTGTTTACTAGTAAATCACCGACTCACTAGTCTTTAGAAATGTAAATATTATGGAAAATAGAGACCTCTGGTGAGGTCACCCATGGTAAATATCTCGATGAAAACTTTACCAGTAGATATATAGATGACGGAGTGGGACACTTCTTAAATGATTCGATTTTCAAACTAATACCAAAGAGTGTCAATAATGTTTTTGTTTTTACATTATTATATCATTAATTATATAATTAATTTTCACTGCTCGAGATCAAAAAATGACATGATTGCTTACAAGGAGACCACATGACCATCGGATTTTTGTAATTTTTCATACTCATCGTACGTAAAGTTGACACCCCAAATATGAATATGCCGAAGCAGTTCGATGCCATATTCAGAAGTTTTCGAGAAAAACGACTTTAAAGTTTTGCGAGCCGCTTATGAGGATGAACGAAATTGCATTCAATAACTGGCCGAGCAGTCGAGCGGGCAGATGGTAAGCCTAGTAATCGGAAGGTCCGCAGTTCGATCCTTACCGTGGGAAATTTTTTTTTTTTTCATTTTTTTTTTTAATTTCGAATTCCTACGTATTTTAAATATAAGATTCGTAAAATATATGCTAATTAACATATTATCATTAACAAATTATTATTTTCTATGAAAATACCGTGAGAATTTTTTTTTTTTTAAATTTCGAATACCTACGTATTTTAAATATAAAATTCATCAAATATATGCTCATTAACATGTTATCATTAACAAATTATCATTTTTTATGAAAATTGCACGTGAGTTAATACAATTATTTGAAATGAATAAAAATAAAATTACAAATAAAGTTTTGGGAACGAAAATGAAAAAACCTGGGGTAGAAAATGAAAAAACCTGGCGTAGAAAATGAAATGCTTTTTATTGAGAGTTATCGAAGTTGTATTCATTTTTCGCAATCACACGAGCCACAGTGATAAGCGTCGTAAAAACATGGGAAACAATAATTTTCACGGCATCTAGCACACCGTATGAATGCTGCGTTTTTACAGGCGCAATGTTTTTTTAAAATATCAATAGGGAACGAAACTTCGTTGACATTTTCGAAGATTTCTCTCGTATCGCAAAGTTTCGAAGCGAACCACGCATACCTGATCATTTTACCGAAGATCGGAGAGGACAACTGATGGTGAACGATTGAATGGATTTTTATACAATCCTCTCGATCGTTGATTTCGCGGCCTGTTTCGATCAGGTATGCGCAGTTTTGGAGACGCTTGATGACATTTTTTACTTGACGGTAAAAATAAACATCGCATGGCTGTACTAACGGGGTACATTTCGGCGGAATAACTTGCAAGGTGCAAGTTGGCAGACGCTTATCATCTCGAAAAACTTCGTTGTACATTACGGGATTGGTTTGTCCACCCCAAGAATCAATGAAAAAAACAAACTTTTCTTTTTTTACGTATGGTTTGATAACGTTGATTAGAAAATCTTTATATAAGTTTGTAGTCAACTTTCCCGATTTCGACGAAGTGACTGCGACGTTTCTCTAATATTATTTTTCCGCTCCACCAACGTGCAATTTTCGTAAAAAATGATAATTTGTTAATGATAACATGTTAATGAGCATATATTTGATGAATTTTATATTTAAAATACGTAGGTATTCGAAATTTAAAAAAAAAAAAATTCTCACGGTATTTTCATAGAAAATAATAATTTGTTAATGATAATATGTTAATTAGCATATATTTTACGAATCTTATATTTAAAATACGTAGGAATTCGAAATTAAAAAAAAAAATGAAAAAAAAAAAAATTTCCCACGGTAAGGATCGAACTGCGGACCTTCCGATTACTAGGCTTACCATCTGCCCGCTCGACTGCTCGGCCAGTTGTTGAATGCAATTTCGTTCATCCTCATAAGCGGCTCGCAAAACTTTAAAGTCGTTTTTCTCGAAAACTTCTGAATATGGCATCGAACTGCTTCGGCATATTCATATTTGGGGTGTCAACTTTACGTACGATGAGTATGAAAAATTACAAAAATCCGATGGTCATGTGGTCTCCTTGTTAGCTTTACTTAGCATGAAGATAAAAAAAAAAAAAAATTTCCTACCAACATTCAAAAAATCATATATTTGAAAAGAAAAAAAAACAATCCTTAACATTTAAGGATCTTTCAAGATCAGTACAAGGTATTATTAAAAAAAAATTGAGCTAAAAATTTAAAGTTGATTGTGAATTTTTACGAATTTAAAAAATTCGAAATTCTACGAATTTGGCATTTTTCGAAATTTTTTCTAAATATATATTTTTTTCTATAGCCTCAAGTATGCACTTTAAAACGAATTGAATGACTTTTTTTTGCAGCTATGATAGTTTTCGAGATATCTTAAACATAAACGTTAAGAACTGGAGAAGTAGTGAAATTTTGAATTTTGCATAACTTTTGAAACAAATTTTTTGAATTTTTCTTTTGGGAGAACTTTGTTTTGTAATTGAAGAAAACATCTCACCAAACTTCATCGAAATTGAAAGGGGTCGATTCCAACCATTGGTCGATTTGACATGGAATGACTCATATAGATATACCAAAGCCAAATGTCTCAGCTGTGGCGTTGT
Source organism: Sussaba pulchella (assembly GCA_963971145.1). Lineage (NCBI taxonomy): Eukaryota > Metazoa > Arthropoda > Insecta > Hymenoptera > Ichneumonidae > Sussaba > Sussaba pulchella. The sequence goes on from CAXAQZ010000220.1 coordinate 111,928, forward strand.
ATCTTCGACTCGCCTACGAACCTGCCGAGACGACGTATATCTAAGCCGCCTGCTTAAAGTAGGCCGAGAGCCGGGTACTTTTTTTTTTGCAATGTCCTACAGAACGGATTTTCTTTTTGGAATATGTTCAGGGGTGTCCCCTGAATGTAAACCCAGGTTGGCGGGACGGGGGGGCGCGAGCTTCAGCCGCCATCTTGGAAAACACGTTTTATCGAATATCTCGTGAACCGTGCATCGTACGACAAAAATAGTGATTATTATTTTTGTAGGTAATAACATTTGCCATCTCTTTTATCTGACACTTTTTTTTCTATAATGCATAAGTTTTTCTTTATAGCGCTCCAAACTTTTTGTAATATGGTTATTGCTGAATATATAGTTAACGGTTGATGATACATAAAAAATGGTGGTAACCAAATTTATAGAGCATAAAATTTCCTATAAATTTCATAAAAATCTTTTGCCGTGTCATTCATAGTTTATGGGCTACAGCTTGGTAAAGTTGGCACCTCGTAAACTATCAGTGGCAATGTTGCTCGTAGTATACGGAAAACGGCATCAAGTGTTCAGAGAAATATCCACACTGTGTAGTGAATCAATTAAAATAGTGAATAATCTGGAGAACAATCCATAATTTATCGATCTTTGATTAAATTGATTGGGTTGAATAATAACAATAATAAGAATAATGGGAAGGAGAAGGTGGAGAATCGGATGGAAGAGATCAATTCAATCGATGCAAATTTATTTTTTGAAGTAAAAAAAAGGATTGAAATACAGTCCGAACGAGAATTGTATGCACCCAAACTCCAGTCAAGCAACCAGCCTGGGACTGATTATTCGGGCGACATAGAGGGAACGTTTAGTATAAATTAATGTGTGCACGCGTGCGCGAGTATGTGTGTGTGCGTGTGTGAATGTAACACAAAATCTACAAACTTATCAGAAATTTTTTGTATTTATTAAAAACAAACATAACAACAATTAATTATTATCAATTAATTATTTGTTAAAAACAAAGATAACAAAGAACAAAGATAAGGGCGTTTGTGAACATCATTGCTATTGCGTGATACGCAATAGCAATTAGTACACAATAATAATGAATGAGTATATTAACGTGGAACAAAAATTCGAGAAATAAATGTCCACGCGCAATCGAAAACGTCTTTGCATCGGCGAGGCGAATACTAACAATAAGCTGGAACTCGTTCGAGCGTGTTGCTTGTTGCGGGAATCGCATGCGGAAAAGAGTGACAGAGACAGACAGAGGTAGTGAGCGCGGAGCACGCGCCTTGTGGGGGTTTGCAATATATAAGAAAAACTCTTCCTCTTGGGGGCTTTTGGTTGCTTATTGGGAGTCCGGACTGTATTTATTTTTATACAAAAAATGGCGCGTTATTTTACGAGGCATGTTTTATTTGTTTCCACGATGGAGGAAGACACTCATCGCCTTTAGAATTATGTCTTCTTCCTCCACCATATCCTAAGGAGATGAATCGAAGGTTGCGTTTTCTTCGATTTCGTTCGCGATGGTATCGAATACATCTGGCACGTTTTTTTTGTGTATTTGCATGATATTATTTGTAGTAAACTTGAAGGTGCGGGAGCCATAGTAGTTCGAACTGGTTCAAGTCCGCTTGAAGTTCGCTCCCAACCCCATTCTTCCGGTTCATGGTAAAATCCAAGCCAAGTTTGAACCTGGTGATACACTGGGAAAGAATGGTAACGTGCTGTATCTCGGGTTGGAGGTAGAAAGGACAAGTTAAGCTTCGTCCTACTCGCCAATTTCCGGAAGCATTTGTATCGAAGCGAGTTAATAGACTCTTCCGACTCGTCACCTCCATACAGCGCAATAAAAAAGCGTTCTCCAGCGTGAGCAAGTATGGATTTATACCTGAATACTGCTGGAATGTTCAGAGGTGGAAATTCCGAACGACCCGAAATATATACTCAATGGATAGGCGCATGATTGAATATCTAGCATTATAATCTCGTGGATATTTTGCGTTGACTCGACATTTACCGCGCTATAGCTCATAAACTATAAGTATTACGGCAAACAATTCTGAATCAAATTTATAGGAAATTTTCTGCTCTATAAATTTGGTTACTACTATTTTTTATGGATCATCAACCGTTAACTATTTTATTAATATTATTATTTAGCAATAACCATATTAAAAAAAGTTTGGAGCGCTATAAATAAAAACTTATGCATTATACAAAAAAAATTTTCGAATGAAAAAGATGGCAAATGTTAGTATCTACAAAAATAATATCCACTATTTTTGTCGTACGATGCACGGTTTACGAGATATTTGATAAAACGTGTTTTCCAAGATGGCGGCTGAAGCTCCTCCCCCCCCCCCCCCGTCCCGTCAACTTGAATTTACATTCAGGGGACACCCCTGAACATATTCCAAAAAGAAAATCCGTTCTGTAGAACATTGCATTATGAACCCACTTTTTTTGCTCTGGCTCTTGGCCTAAAACACTTGACCCTGCGCTGGTGAATTCTCTCTTCCTTTTAGACAACCAACCTCACCGTCTCTGCACCACGTGTTGCTTCTAACCAACGGGCCTCTCTTGTTTGTTTCATTAATTATTCACTATTAATGATATTTTTCATCATATTCTATTTCGTTATCGGTGATAAATCTTCTAGCTCCGTTGATGATAAAAAAGAATGATCCTTTTTCATTTGTATTTTTTAGTAAAACGTCATGGAAAGAGAAACTAATGGGCAATGATCAATTGTAACACTGATGAACCACTAAATATTGCGAGTCATGACATTTTCATACCTTTTTAAACTAGGTTTTCGATTAGCGATATTTTTTCCATTAGTTTTCAAGGCATTATAACGATCTATTCATGTATATTAGGTTGGTTGTTATTTGGGTTATGTTCGAATTTCATCTGGGACAGCTTTTAAATCAATTGAAATTTTTTTTTTCGATAATTTCGAACCTCCTAGTCTAATTCTAACGATCCCCCCTAAACAGGTGAATTTTTCCATCAAAAATGCTTCTAGCCTTCGATAATTACGGATAATTTGACGAGTATGAACCCTTACTACTTCCACGAAACGAAGTGTTAACGAGCGTGTTGGGCACGCACATAATGGGGTTCCGTAGCTATTCTTAATTATTCCGAAAACGAGTTATTCTTTAATTGTGCACTACCTATTTTTGCGATAGTATTCGTTATCATTTTTATTATATGTACCAATCAAAAATTATATTCTGGAATTTGCCCCGATTTTTTGAATCGATAGCTTACAAATAAAGGAGGGCGGGGGAGCATTTTGATGACGAATTTAGAAGCGAATATTTCGAGACTGAAAGTTGAAACGATAAGGTCTCATAACATTGGAAATTGCATTAGAGGAGACCTATGAAAAGACACTTCGAAAGAACCACAATATTCGAGAATCCTTGGGCCCCTCGTTCATTGTGTCCGTTGAGGACGTTATGGAGGGCATTTTACTTTAACCCTTAAATGCGTCGTCATGCCGTTTGGCAACATATATTTTATAGCTCTATATTTACTGCAGGTACATGTGGATGCTTTTCAAGCATTGTATGCAAAAGGCAACGAACCGCTTAAATGTATTTGCTCACAGTGAGCGCCATTCATGCGACGCAGATGTTTTTAAATAATTTTCAATAATTTTTTCATAGTTTTTTTAAATTTAATTTTTTTTTTTTTTAAGTATTTTTTTCATTTTTACCTTAATATACACTCTTTTCTTAGTAGTAACTGATAAACAGAAACTGTAAAAAAAAATATCGTGCATTTGAGGGTTAATTCCGGAGGGTGGAGCGGAACCCTCAGGTCAAAGCAATCTATTGGGGATGAAACGAGAAAAAAAATTCAGATTCGATTCTATTTATCAAGTTTTTTATTATATTGTAAGTATATGAAACATGCAGTAATAAGTAATAATCAGTAGAAAAAATCATAACTCAGTAATTTAAGATTAATTATAGTTATAAGTTTATGGACCAGATTTCCAAAGAAAATATTTTCCCTGCCACTTTTCAACTCATTATATTGACTGGTATAATGAGTTAAAATTTTTTCACATATGTTATTTCATTGTCCGTAAAATATCCCAAATTCGACTGAACATCTGATTTATGAAATTTGAAGATGGTCCGACAAAAATTCAAGCAAGAAATCCGATGCGGGAAAATCAAAGGATCTTCAAACATGTAAATGCTTGCGTTTCACTTAAACTGTCAGACGATTAACTGCAAATTCGTAAGGACTCATCTCGATATCTACGAGCAGCAAATATTTATTGACACGTATCGAAAGTTCAGTCTTCCGACGTTAAGCGGCAAACAACGACAGAACTAAAAAAATATTCCAATCGACTTGGAAAACATCCAGCATCGAGAGGCCTGAAAAAATTCATGGATTCAAAACTCGAATCTCAAAAAGAAACCTGCCAAGCACGTGTAACAGCCTCTACAGTTGATAGGTTTCACGCGATCAATCGATTTTTTCATCAAATGCACTATCGTCAATAAGCTCGGCCCTTTTCTCAAACGATGCCTCCTTAACTGGGCAAACACGGGGGTTCAACGATTCTCTAACAGTCTGAAAATACTCCAATTGTTCTGTAAATTTTCAAATCATACCTACTGAATCCGGCTGAAAATATCGTTGCTACATTGGTGTGCAAAAGTTTTGGGCTAAACACATTTTTGACTGTTTATCGTACATAAAAGCAGGTAAGAAAAATAAAGTATATGGGGTATTCCTGGGAATTTCGGCAACTTCGAACAGTTGGGTCAACGTTTTTGCCTCCCAATTTTTCTCATTAATATGTGCTGAAAATACAGAGACACGTATTTCGGCGTTTTTTTATTTTGGGCCCCCACTTTTGAAATACAGTCAAATGAAGTTTTTGAAGTATTGACCACATTCGGTCATTCAAATCGATATATCTCAGCAACGGGTAGCGATAACTCGAAAAACCACGGGTCTTTTTTTTCATTTTTGAACGCTCTATACGATAAAAACATTAACGATTATGTTGCACAAATTCAACAATTATTTATGACCAATTCAATATTAAAAATGAAATAAAACAAAAAATATACCCTTAATTTTTGATATGTATTTTTTTTTTATTTCTTGAACAAAAACAGAGGTTTAGCCACCTTGAACTTTTTGGGCTGACTCTTCGTTCGGGAGTTATAGATTTTTTTGTCACAAAAAACCCGTGAATGTCTACCTCGTTGTTAAGAAAAAAAGCTATAACTTTCGAACGAAGCGTCGGCCCAAGTCCGGCACAATCTCAAAGATTTCGTTTCCGTTCAAGGAATTTGAAAAAAAATACATTTCAATAATTAAGGGTACTTATTCTTCATGCATTTTTTTACTAATAAAATACGTATATCTACTGGTTTTTCATGACAAAAAAAGCTATAACTTTCGAACGAAAGGTTCGCCCAAGTCTGGCCGGGTCTCAAAATTTTTCTTTTCGTTTAAGGAATTTGGAAAAAAATAAATTTTAATAATTAAGGGTACTTTTTTTTCATGCAAATTTTTACTAATAAAATACGTAAATTTACGGGTTTTTTGTGACAAAAAAATCTATAACTCCCGAACGAAGCGTCGGTTCAAAAAGTTCAAGGTGGACAAATTTTGGTCTTTGTTTAAGGAATTTTTAAAAAAATGCATTTAAAAAATTAAGGGTACGTTTTTTGTTTTATTTCATTGTTAATTTTGAATTGTTTATAAATAACTGTTGAATTTGTGGAACATAACCGTAAATGTTTTCATTGTATAAAGCGTTCAAAAACGAAAAAAAAGACCGGTGGTTTTTCGAGTTATCACTAACCGTTGCTGAAATATATCGATTTGAATGACCGAATGTGGTCAATACTTCAAAAACTTAATTTGACTGTATTTCGAAAGTGGGGGTTCAAAATAAAAAACCCCGAAATACGTGTCTCTTTATTTTCAACACATATTAATGGAAAAAATTGAGGGGCAAAAATTTTGACCCAACTGTCCGAAGTTGCCGAAGTTCCCAGGAATACCCCATATATAAAGTATCGGTACTTTATTGAAATACAAAATGAAACAATTCACATTTTTGAAATAAAAATTGTTGATGATTTGTGCCACAATATTTGTTACAAGGGTGTTCAAAAATAATGGGCCACACGTATTTCATAGGCTTACCGAATGGTAAACATCCATAAAATCAAGAAACAAATTCATTATTCTGTTGCGTAATAACTAATACTTCGTAGCCATACCCTTAGCAGCAATTACAGCAGCACATCGGCGAAGCATTGTATCAACTAAGCGCCGAACATAATCTTTTGGTATTTTTTCCCATTCTTCCTGCAAAAATTGCCATAATTCAACTTTATTTGAATGTTTTTTCGTGGCAACGTGTCTTTCGAGTCCATCCCACAAATTTCGATCGGATTTAGATCTAGAGATTGAGCTGGGTAATTTAAAAGCTTCACTTTTCGCACTTCTAAAAAATTCTGTACCAGCTTCGACTTATGTTTTGGATCGTTATCTTGCTGAAAGATCCAATCTTTTAGCATTTTTTTCTTGGCATATGGTAATATTTTTTCTGCCAAAATATCCCGATGCATCATACTATCCATAATGCCTTTAATCTCGTGCAATGGACTTAGTCCTCGCGAAGAGATGACTGATCGACCGCCATGATTAACAGGCAATTTGATACCGGAAATCGTATCTGGTGTCTTTTGGACGTCGAACATACTTTTTTCCGTCACTTCCGAACAGACTGAACTTTGTTTCGTCGGAGAAAAGCACTTTACCCCATTGCTTCGGAGTTCAGTGTTGATATTTTCGTGCAGATTTCAATGGGCCTTCTGATTTTTCTTGCTGATCAAAGGTTTTTTAACACCATCACGTCCAAACAGTCCTACATCATTCAAGCGACGTGACACAGTGCTCCTACTCACGTTGGCGAGGTTTTCGTAACGAAGTTCCTAAGCAATTTCAGATGCAGTCTTTTTGACATCTTTTGTAAATTTGCGGTTAATTATTTTAATAACACGTGATGACGTTTTCCGTGGTCTACCAGATCGTGGCAGGTCCGATAAGTTCTAAGTAGTAGTACATTTTTTAATTATTCTATTTATAGTACTTTTGGAAATTTCTAATAAAGCGGCAATTTCGCAAGATGCCTTTCCTCGTTCCGAAAGGTTTATTACGGCTTCCCGAATCTCACGAGTCGTAAGTCTCGGCATATCAACCACAGAATGACTGAGTCTACCGCATGGAACACTGGATGAATGTAAATAAACCAAGTAACTGACTTGGGGGAGCTCTCACAAGTATATGAACACAGTGCCCCAATACTTTTGCACTCGTGAATGAAGACCTTGAACGACAAAACCAGTTCAATTTCTTTCTCGATAGTTGTTAGCTACATTAATGTTTAGTACAAATAGCATATTTAGTTTATACATAAATAGATTTTTCCATAAGTTAGCCTTTTTAGAAATAGTTCAGAAAATCAATGTGGCCCAAAACTTTCCACACCACTGCATATTGTTCCTCTAATAATAACAACAGGTTCCAGACGTCGGTTACCCGAGGAAAAAAACAACAACAAAAAAAACAAATTACCCTCGTTAAATAATTAGCAAGTATGGAATGACTAGGAGATCCAATAAATGGCTGAGAGAGATAGGGGTGAGAGATTATTTGAAGGGTGGATTGGGTAAGACGTTTTTAACCCAGCTACTCCTCGTGCTAAAATGCATTTTCTCGTTTGGAGTAACGGCCTCGGGGGTCGTAGGCGTGAGGCTTAGGATATGTACGGACCACGGGGTGGTTGGCCCGGGAGAGGGGGATCAGCGGAGTGCTTTTGGCACGAGATTGGAGGTAGGTAGCACGCGAGACGAGGGACAGACGTAAAGGTTTATGGGAATCGTGGGCAGGACTATTCCGTCGCCCGTCTGGTGGGTGGCTGGTGGTGCTTCTGTTACTGCTCGTGGTGCTTGCAGCTATGCTGTTACCGTTCGAGCCGTGCCGGGTAAAGCGGGGGGAGGGGGGGTTGTAAAAATTTTACTGCGAATTGTCTGCAGACTCGCCGCCACCGGCACAACCAACCAGCTACTGGAATATCCCCTCGCGATTTTATGACCACGAAAAAAGGGAATTTCCACAAGCCACCCGATGTGCTGCTTGCTCCTCTCTTCTCTCAGACTTTGCATTGCTCGTACGTCACCGGGTCTGTATTGTGCAAAAACCCGTTGAGTCAAAAAAGTTACCCCCCCCCCCCCCCCTACACTCGCTTTCATCGGGGTCAAACATCAATGCTACTAGAGCACCCCCCCTACAGCCCCTGCACCGGCAATATCAATATATTATCCCTAATATATAGCACAACATTATTATATGAATTATTCACGACACCCTCGGCCACAGAAATTTATATTTTTAATATGTTGCGCGGCTAGAGTACCCCCTCCCCCACCCCCCGGTCGCGGTTATCAAACGTCGGTATCTCAAACGGAAAG
>CAXAQZ010000221.1:12500-50000 GCA_963971145.1 Sussaba pulchella
AAGAGGAGGACACGCGGGACCCAAATAACAACGAGGGTCCCGCGGAAAAAAGATAGTGGAAGGAAATCGCAGACCCGCAGCAACAGAAAAGGGAAGCAGTGCGAGCGGCAGAAATTTCCGAACGCCGGCGGGAACGAGAGGAGTTGGAACGGGCGATCGCTTCAATCTTGCCCAATCCGGAATGGGGCCTACCGGAAGCCCACGACACGACCGGACGTGGGGCCGCAGAAAACATCTTCGGGGCCCACACATCAAGCACTTAAGCTTCATGTGGATAGCCGGTGCAGCGACGATCCAAAAAAGCTGGGGGGGGCGATGCAACGGTCCGCGAAACACCCCCCCCCCCCCTCCTTCGTTTCAACGCGACGCGCTACCAAGAGACACCCGCACAGCAACGGGCGATCGCGCAGGCGCGCGACCCCACCAGAAGCCGACTCCCACCAGCCGCGAGGCAAACCCCAAGAGTCGACGGGCCTCAGAGCGGGCTCGGAAGGAGTCAGTGAGAACCGGAACCCGGAGCGGGCCGGACCATCCCAAGCTTATTATAACTAACTTAACGTCATAATTAAAATCTCGAAAGAAACGTCGTCAAATGAAATAAATAATTATTTATTTTTCCCTTTCCCTCTTTTTTACATATTATTTCCATAATGAAAATACTTCTGCGCTCCACCAAGGGAGGAAACGGGAAACGGCAGTAAAAGTGCCTGCTCCCCGCTCCAGCCCGGAAACGGCCCTCAAAGCCTACTCTCCGCTCCACCAAGAAACGGGACACGGCGATAATAAGCCCGCTCTCCGCTCTCTATTCAGATTTTCAGGGCAGTATCGGTGAGACGGGCAACGGACTCGTCCCGCGCCCCGATCAGAGAGAGAGAGAAACGGAAAACGGTGCACGCACCCGCTTCCCGCTCGGCACAGAAATTTGGTGGTACGGCAGCGCGATTTCGATATTGAAGGTGGCCCCATCGGAGCACGACACCCTAGAGGAGCATCGGGGAAAGCGTCCCCGGTTGCAGTATATTTGTTTTCATTGTTTTTCCTATATGAGTCAGGTCCTTTTCGAAGCAGCATTCATTCAACGTTCACTCGTCGAAGCAGCATTCATTCAATGTTCACTCGCTTAAGACATATTCAAAACTTGTAATGACTGGAAAGGACGAGCGGAATGCGCTGACATCTGGTCGAGGCTACGTCGAGCCGCGCTCAAAAAACTGCACAATGAACAGAAATTTGGTCTAGGCTACATAGAGCCGCGCTTAAAATCTCCATAATGCACTGAGATTTGGTCAAGGCTCTATTAAGCCGCCCTCAAGACTCCACGATGGGCTGACAATTTGTCATGGCTACATGGAGCCGCGCTGAATAATCACATGATGCGCTGACATTTTGCTGAGACTGTACTCAATTGCGCCCAAGGAAAACCAGCATGTGCCGCAGCTAGTCGATACTTTTAAAGTCTTGTCACATCAAATTTCCATACAGTGGTCACGTTTTACGATATTGAATCGATAAACAATAGTACATTATGACACTAGTAGGAAAAATTGTTTTGTGACGTGGACGTCTTGTTCGAGCTAAATGATTCCAATCATTGGCGGACGTGGAGAAAATTATATCGAATTATCTTTAAAAAGTATGAAATAAAATAAATTTAAAAAACTCCCGGCTGGAGTAAAAATCGAACACAAAAAACGTAATCTGATAGAAAGCATGAATGAAATTTATGAATCTAAAAAGTATACAACAAAAAAGGATGAAATAATTCAAGAAGTCATCTTAGTTCATTTATAGTTTGAATTATGATCGTTCGTTTGTATGAGTTCAATTTTTTGAATCGTGGTAATTTCCTCACTGCCCTTAATTCAGTCGGGAGACGTCATTCATTAAACATAAAGATGATATAGGATATATATGTTTAACGGTGCAAAGAAGACGCCATCAATTGAACATGAAGACGATCTGGATTTAGATGTTCGACGATACGAAAGAAAACGTCCTCCGACTTATGTTTAATGAATGACGTCTCCCGACTGAATTGAGGGCAGTGAGGAAATTACCACGATTCAAAAAATTGAACTTTTTCGAAATTCTGATTATTTTTTTCCCCAGCATCTCATGCACTTGCCGCGCGATTTCCTGTCGATGGCATTCTGGAGGCTTGTAGCTCGCGTTGTTGATTGGTTTGCCGTCGGCTAGTGTGACGACGTGCGTCGTTGTCTCGCTACACGGCAGTGGATCTCCGGGAAGCGTAAAGATGTCTTGATACTGCGTTATGATTTTCCAGAGGTTATCTCGGTTCATCGGTTCGGTGTGATCGAGTCTCGTATTTTCCATTAAAAGTCGAATTCTCGTGCCCAGTTCGGTTGGTGTGATTGTATGGATTTTTGTCTGAACGAATTTTATTTTGTGCATTTTTAATTCTTCGTGATTTATGCGAATTTCTTCTGTGTTCGGGCTGCATATAGGTACGCGGATCTGGTAGTCTCGAATTCTATAAATCGAGTCGGGTATAATTGGATGGTCAAATATTCCGACATGCCCGTTTTTAAGCCGGCATTGTACGGTTAATACTTGTCGTTCGTGCGGCTGTACATAATACCCGTCATCGTACAGCTTGTGTCGTATGCCGTCGAGAGAAAGTTCGTCGTTGCTAAGTCGGTAGTCGAAGGCTTGCAATAATGGTTGACCGGAAAATCCGTCGTCTGGAATCGGAAATTTATCGGGTACTACATGAAATTTGAGTCTCTTTCCGTGCAAAACTAGGGTGGCGGCTCTGGTGCTGGTATGTTTGTCGTTTCCCATCGCGAATTCTTTCGTTTCATCAGTGGTCGGTGTGTTGCTTCGGATCATGCATTCTTTTACACGGTTTAATGATGATCCGGAGACAATTAGATATCGTCCTGATCTTCCGGTTCTTCCCAATTTCCATTGGCAGGACTGTAATCTGCTGCAGATTGTTGTGACTCTGTCTGATATTCCTCCTGGAATATTTCTATCAGTTGTTTGTCGGCTTCCTCGTCCCATCGTTCATCGACCAGATCAATCCGTGGTGGTAATTTTCCTGTCTGTCCTTTCCGAAAATTTGCCTTCCGGAAGCACTGTTCTTCCGTATGTCCGTTACGTTTGCAGAACGAACAAGTTAACTTCGCTTTATCGATAGGTGTTCGAGGGTGGCTCGCTGCATCTCGGGTTTCATTGTCGGAGGTATGCGTCGGTACGTGCCGTGGGTAGCGCGAGTCGGACGGTCGCTGTGGGTTATCTCGGCGGTAGCCGGTGCCCGGTGTAGCTCGCGTGGCGCTCGCAGAACGGTGCAGCGTATTTTTTTCTTTTATCCACATCTCGACTTCCATAGCGTCTGACTGTGCGTCGTTCAAGTCAGCGGGTTTCGAGCTGGGCACTTGGATCCCGATGTCGTCGCGCAGTCCCATCACATAAGTTTTGACTGCGTTGCGTTCTTCCATTCTGATAGTGATACCTCGTTCTGTCGATCTCACTTCGCTCTGGGTGGAATATTTAAGTTCGTTCAACTTTTCTCGGAATCTTTGAGAGTAAGCCTGAACGTTCTCACCACCGCGCTGTCTCACGTTCGCAAGTCTGTTGCGCGCTAATTCATATGACGATGCACTGGTGATGTTTGCTCGCAATGCTTGGTATAAGTCGTTATATTCGTTGATTTCGGTGAATCGTATAGCACGTTCAGCCTGTTCGGTGATTTTTTTATTAATTATTAGGTCGAGTAATCGTTTGGGTTCGCGGCACTGTTCTTTCGCGCGTTTCACGGATTTTATGAATTCTTCAACCCCAACGTCGTCGTATCCCCGCAAGCTGCGCACGATATCGATGATTTCCTTAGCCTTCGAGAGTTCTTCGGTCGGTGGATTCAGCCAGGCGTCGGACACATCCATGTTAATGTAAGGGTACAGCGTTTTTGCGCGCCCTCACATTATGAAACCCGTAATATGGAACTAAAATCTAATATGGCGACCTAATGCCGTGAAATTTTGACTCGTATTGATGGATTCGATTTATGAAAAAAGCTACAAGTATTGACATATAGAAGAAAGAAGATTAAAAAATGTGACAAGTATGATCAATTACATACCTCTCATACTTCCAACATTTTTCAATTTCTTTCTCCAATATGCCAAATACCTGTGCCTTTTTTCGTGTGTAAAGGCAGGTTGAATGATGTAATACAAACTTTCCGATGAATAATTTATTATTATTTTTAAGAAGAAGTACAAAATTTTGTTTGGTCGATGAACAGTCGAGACAATTATCTATTTTTCTTGTGCAGTTTCATTCTATATTGTTTTATAGCTTGATGAGACAAGTAAGACTGAGCAGTTAATCCAGGATTCTTTCCTTTAAGAAAATGGTTCATTAACTTGCACCAGCACAAAACGTATTCTGTGGTAATTGTCGTTACCAAGAGGTCAGCCACGTGCTCTGAATGAGCTTCACAGTCGATGAAGCTCAAATCCAACACCACTCTAAGTGGCAATTTTAGATTTTCAACAATGTCCTTTCTAAAACAAAAAAAGGAATGTTTCCGTCCAAACAGGAATGAGCCTCTTTTAAAAGAGTGCTGAAAGCATCCCCTTTAAAAGCAACTGTAAGGTTTTTCATGCACATGCAACAATCACGACACTGTAGTTTGCGAACGAATTTATCGAAGACTGCGCTGTTCTCAATTTGCGTACCCGTGCGAGACTCCTCCGTAACAGGGAATCAAACGTAATCCTGTTCTTCATTGGTTGTTTCTGTTTCTTTTTTTTCTGCGTTTTCCTCGTCTTCCACTTCTTGAACCAGTGTAGCAAATTCACGAAGAGAAAATAAAACGTCTGCGCCATCATCTTTGCTATTTCCTTTCACCGTCTTGGCCGATGTTAAGTTGTTGATTCACAATGATTTGTACGAGCCTTCGAACTGCGTGCATGTTGGATTGATATTACGGTTTCCTGGGCTTCTAATCATTCCAAAAAAGTTTTCAATCCGAACCTGGCTGACAAAACGTGGTGAAAAATCTTTGAATCCGTGATCTTTGAATCCGCTCAGGGTCCATAATTTCCTGAATCCTTTCAGCGTAAAAGCCCAGTGGTTGAGAGAAGGCACAGATTTCCGTTTCCGCGTCTTCGGATCCAAGAATTGCAAATGTTTTAGCATGGAATTCGATGCATTCTTCCAATATTCCATGTGGCAGCTTTTGGCAGTCACTTCCTTCCGCAAGAGATTCTTTTCTTTCAAGCACATGGTTTTGCTCCCGTTCACGGAGTCAAAAGCATAATTGAAGAATTTGACAACTTCTGCTGTAACCACGCCTTCCTTTATCGGCGTACATTTTTCTCCGTCAATCGTTTTGACTGCCCCTGTGGAATTTGAAATTTATAATGAATAAAAATAAGAAATGAATGAATAAATAGAATTTTTTTCTAAAATTTAAACCCATTAAATAAATGAAAGGAATAAACTAACCTGACAAACAAGTCAACCATCAAATAAATACGGACATCGTTCTACTAAGGACTCGAGCAGCATCATTTGCTCGCACTTCTCGAGACGTGCTCCATGACTTCTGGCTCATCATTATTGCGATTGGCATAACGAATCTCGTCAACAATTTCATCCCTTCTCTTCATCTCTTCTAAATCATTCGACAGTGGCAAAACTCCACTATTGCCACATTCTTCCAATGGATTGTCGATAGTCGGATTGTCAAACGCAGGTGGCTCGGCATCAATTAGGTTTAAAAACAATTCTGGAACTGCAGTTTTTCCCAGAACTCGTCGAACCGGTATAACATTGTAGGCATCCTCTGAGAAATGAAGGCGACAAACTCGATAGTTACACAACTGCTCAATAGTCAGACCATCCAGATTTGGATTTGCCACTGCTTTCCTCCGAGCTTCACTCCGCCAAGAATGCTAAGGAAATGCATGCTTCGGAACTGCCTTATTCGAGTTACACCCTGGAACAGCGCATCTCCAATAGACTTTATTTTTGACCTCTGAAAAAAATAAGAAATTGTGTTAAAAAAATTATAGAAATATCATGATTTGAATACTAAAGTAATTTTATCAGAAAAGTATCTAAATTAGCAAAGATTTACGGACTGCAGTTGATTATTCATAATAATTGGATGAAAAGGCGAAAAATACATTTGAAAAAACAAATTTCTTCCAATTATTTAGCATCAAAGTAACGAACATAACCTCAAACTTTACATCTGAACTTTGCTTACCCTCTGCTTCCTTCTCAGCAATATCTTTTTTAACTACTTCGATTTCTTCTCCGATTACGGGACACGAAATTGTGTCTATATATATTCACTTCGCTCAACTATTCACTTCAACAACAATTCGAACAAAAAATTACAAAAACAATAACAAACGTTCCGTCACGTGCTTCAGCGAATGCTTTCGTTGTGTGCGACTGACAGCTTGTGTATGACGCACACTAACACAACGAGGCTGCCGCTAACAGCGCCAACACTTTATGAAACCCGTTTGTTTCCGGTGAAAACGCTGTTCCGGAAGTCCAGATGCCTGTGTCCGACGCCTGGATTTAGCGCGCCGTTGTTTCGATCGAGGCGCTCATCCGTTGAATCATCGTCCAAGCTTTCGGGTGTTCGCGGTCGGGACCGTGATACGTGTTTCGTTTTTTTTTCTTTTTCTTCGTCTTCCGTGACGAGTTCCGCTCCCAGATGATTCCAAATTCGTCCTATTTCCTCAGCTCTTTTTTCATTTTCGGTTCCTAAGGTGCGTATGGACGTCTCGATACTTTCGAGTTTGTGTAAAATGAGCACCATAGGGTCCCTTACCGATTGGGATCCCGTCGGTGAAGGTGTCCTTGACATTGTTGGCGCGGTATAGAACGGATTACGGATTTTTTCTAGCACGTCGGTATCGGAGCTGTCGGTGCCTTCTGTCGAATAATTTATTTTTTCGCGATATTCACTATACGCCAGATTTAATCTTTATGGTGGACAGTGGCAGGTGATAGCCTTGCCTTCTGCCTTTTTTATTGATTTAATTATGGTGGACAGTGGTTGGTGATAGCCTTGCCTCCTGCCGTAATTTTTTATACCGCGCAATCCGCGTAAGTTGCTAATTAACTTATTTGGATCCGCTTAGTGGATTTCGATTTTTATTGTTATTATACTTTATACTTATTATATTTTATACTTATTATATATGTACTTCTGACGATGATGATGATGAAAAGGTTACAATAGCAAATCCTGACGATTCCGGGTCTTCCGATGATCCAAGTGCTGATTCCAATTCTGATTTTGCATCGGACGATGAATTATCGCGTATCACTTTCAGAGCAGCACGTAAAAATTACACTGAAGATCAATCGAAGTTAGAAAAGATCATCAATACCAGGGATGTCCAACCACGATTTGCCGCGCGTCTCCGACTTGCTTTTCTTCCCTTCCTCCGTCCACTTCTCCTCTCCTCGTTGCGTCGTTGCCGCGCGACTCCGCCTAGATGCGCGCAGGCCAGCATAGGTGACTACGGTGAGCGCATTAACTCGCTTATGGCGCGTAGGATTTGAACGCAAGTTCACAATTTATTTATTAGTTTTGCGGGGTGCTTGATTAACGTGAGTCCCCTCACCTTTTACGGTAATTTTATTTCTTAAACTACCACACGTCGCAGTGGTAGGAGGTTGGCTCCGCTCCGCTGCATGGCGAACGTAGCCGAACGGGCTCGTAGACCTGTTCGAGCTTGAAGTGTGCGCAGATCCCCATTCTGCATCGTATCACGATTCACCGTACCGAACACGTCTCTCATTCACTGACGAAAGATTCAATTCATTGAGTTGAAAATTAAGTTCTGATGTTATTTCCATCCTTCAACGTTTAATGTTTAATGGTAATGCTCTGTTTTCTAATAATTTGTTACGAATCATTAGAAATGCCGAAAATCAGTACACACGTTGATTCTCCCAAATTCGATTCCGAATGGGAGCTAAAATATTTATTTATTTTGAATGACGAACATTTTTCAGAATGCGCCATTTGTGGACAAGTGATGACCAACTACGGAAAATTCAATATTTCTCGGCATTATGAAAAATATCACAAAGACAAAAATGAAAATCATTCGCAGGCGGAAAAATTGAAGTTAATTAAAAATTATCAGATTGAAATCAATAGACCTTCTACTTCTGGAATCTGGATATTTTTCTTTGGGATATTTTTCATAATGCCGAGAAATATTGAATTTTCTGATGTCGGTCATCACTTGTCCACAAATGGCGCATCCTGAAAAATGTTCGTTATCTAAAATAAATAAATATTTCAGCTCCCATTCAGAATCGAATTTGGGAGAATCAACGTGTGTACTGATTTTCGGCATTTCTAATTTTTTTTTTTTAGCCTAGTGTTGGCTCGTCCCTCTGTGGGGACCTGTGCCACTCTCTTCACCTGTGCCACTCTTTTCTCGGCATTTCTAATGATTCGTAACAAATTATGAGAAAACAGAGCATTACCAAGAAACATTAAACGTTGAAGTATGGGAATAACATGAGAACTTAATTTCCAATTCAATGAATTGGATTTTTCGTAAGCGACTGATAGATGTGTTCGGTAAGGCGAATCGGGATATAATGAAGAATGGGGATCTGCGCCCGCGTCACGCTCGAACAGGCCTACGAGCCCGTTCGGCTGCGTTCGCCATGCAGCCGAGCGGAGCCGATCCCCTACCACTGCGACGCGCCTACCACGCGCTGGCCTTACGGTGGGTAAGAGAGGGGATTGACGAGTTGACAGGTTTTTGCTCTTTGCTCCGGGGTCCCTGGCGGTTTCGGGTATACTCATTTTATACCGTAAGACAACGGTGTATTTGTGAATTTTTGATACCGAATAATTACCGTAAGTATGCACTATTTTGGTATACTGTCGGTATAAATTGAGCACGACTCTGGTATATTTACGGTAAAAATTTAACATGATTTTGGGATACTTGCGGATCTTTTATATTTTTCGGATGATATAATATCAGTGAAATTGAGGGTATTATTTGTTATCATAGTTTTGTGATGACCGAGAGGTCAATTGGTGGGATGTGTAGACGTCCTGCCGAATTTTTGAAGAGAGAAAATATTTGGTGCATGCCGGGACTCGAACCCGGGAACTTCCGATCCTCAATCCAGCACTCTACCTACTGTGCTAAAGTCACCGATTATATTTCTCCCATTCGAATCGTCTACTTATAGTGCAGGGACGTTACCGTTTTTTTTGTACGAACATTTTTTAATCTCTTCATTTTTTTCTACGACGTATAAACAACAATAACAAAAGTAATATTTTCTACTTTTTTAACTCGACTCTTCATTTTTTTCGACAGTTTTCTTCGTTGAACTCCTCTCATTCTTAATGAGATCGAGTACCCATTTTCGCACATGGATCGTCGGGTCGTGATGGTTGTGGTGTTTGAGTTGTTTTTTGTCCTAAAGCTCCATCCATATTTCGGTAAAACACAAAGAATGGAGAGATAGAACCAACGGTGGTAGAAGCATGCACCTATAATAGTTATACAATTAATAACGGATAAATAACTAATTACCATCGATGCTTACGTGCAATATGCAAGGACGTCGTGCACGTGGCGCTCACTCATCCGACCAATCGCTCATACACCTGGCGTACTACTCGAATCTTTTCTTTTCCAACGAATATAAGTGGCTTTAACATGATTTACATCGGACATCGACGAACATCGATGCCGTACGCCGCGGTATGCCCGGTATGTCGGTGTAGTCGAAACCCGTGTGCAATCGTACATAAATCGCGGCAATTTACGTGAAACATTTCACGTGAATTAAAATACTTATTTTCTCTTTTATACTGCGAGGCCATATTGCGGTATAGAAAATTACGTTATAGAATGAGTATTTTGCCGGTAAATTTACGGAAAACATACAGAAATTATGTCCTTTAATTACCACAAAAAATGCGTAATGTTTTGGTACATTTACGGAAAACATACGCCAATTATACTGTAAAATTAAGTATAAAATAAGAATACCTCTGGTAAACTTACGAAAAACATACGTCAATTATACTGTAAAAGTATGGTATAGAATTAGTATATTTCTGGTAGATTTACGAAAAACATACCCCAATTATACTGTAAAGGTATGGTATAATTTGCGTATATTTTTTGTGGAAAAAATTCACAAATACACGGTTGACTTCTAGTATAATTACCAAAAAATGCCCTGAATTCTACTCATATTATACCATCCGAAAAATATACCGAAAATACACCGGAATAATCGGTATAATCGAATCCGCCAGGGGGGGGGGGGTGTCCAATTGGACATCGCTGATCAATACAATTGAATTGATAGTGCAAAATGCTATTCTGAAAATATTGACGATGAGCTACGACTGTCTCAGTCTGTAATAAGAGATATACAAAAAAGCGAGCCTGTGAAATTGTTTGAAAAATTCTTCTCTGATTCGATGAAAAAATATACAGGGTGAGGCACATAAAGTGTGACAGAGCAATAGCACCTAAACTATTGATTATATCTAAAACCGTTTCAGGCAAAAGTTTCAGTGTCCGAGAAGGCCGTCATACTGGACCACCCAATATTTTTATCGGTGGAGGCCCTGAAGTCAAGGTCAACTCCACTTTTTTAAATGGAATCATGTATTTTTGTTCGGTGACATTATTTCCGATTTTGAGACGAATTCAGCGACCTACAACACAAGATCATTCTAGTCACGCAAAGTATGAAAATAGTCAAAAAATTAAAACATATCGGAATAATTACTTTCAAAGGATCCACTAATCTTGATTTCGGTTCACCTACAGAAGATGCTTGAAGTAATGACCCTTGACTTGTAAGCACTTGTTGAAAAGACCGTCTCTAACTTCAGCCAACATTTGTGGTGTAAGCGATAAAAACGGTCAGCTAATCGCTCAAAAGCCATGTACAATTTTTGTTACTAATTTGGATAACGAGCCGCTTGGGCGGTTCTGTAATGTTTACGGCATTCCCCCAGCACCATCAACATATCAAAAGATTCTTGAAAATCGTTCATTTTCGCGATCCGATGTACTCACATTAGAAGGTAATGCGTGACTCACTGATATGTCAACAGAAAATGCGTATTTGCTGTTTTGTAAGAAATGAAAACAACGATCAAACGAATGTTCAGAAGTCGGGAGTGATCACTTCGAGCATCTTCTGTAGGTAGACCCAAACCAAGATTAGTGGAACCTTTGAAAGTAATTATTGAGATATGTTTCGGTTTTTCGAATTTTTTCATAATTTGCGTGACTAGAATGACCTTGTGTTGTAGGTCGCTGAATTCGTCTTAAAATCGGTAACAACGTCATCGAAAGAAAAATACATGGTTCCATTTTAAAAAGTGGAGTTGACCTTGACGTAGCTTCAGCGCCTCCACCGATAAGAAATAGAGTGGTCCAGTATAACGGCCTTCTCGAACAGTGAATTTTTTGTCGTAAATATTTTTGGATATGATCAATAGCTTGAGTGCAACTGCTCTGTCACACTTTATGTGCCTCACCCTGTATAATTAAGGCATTCAAAGAAAACAGGTTTGATTTACAGTTAGATGATTTAAATACTTTCATAGGAATCATCATCCTAAGTTCTATCAACAAAAGAAAGTCTCAGAAAGACTATTGGTCGATCGATCCTTATCTGTCTCTCGAAGTAGCTTCTTCTGCAATGCAGCGCGATAAACTTCTGGAAATCAAATCGAAACTGAAGTATTCAAAGTCTAAGGACAAGGATTCCACTGACAAGGCGTGGCGCGTTCGTGGATTGCTGAAACTGTTCCAAACCAATATTCGACAATTTGGAGTGTAGAGAACTGCTTTGTCAGTCGATGAAATGATGGCTAAATCATACGCAAGGACAGCACTGCAACAGTTCATATGGGGTAAACCTTTAAGATTTGGTCTGAAATTCTGGGGCCTTTGCACTGTAGATGGATACGTGTTGAATCTCGATTTATATTGCGGTAAAAATTCCGCAATCACGAATCAATTGACTAAATGTGCATTAGGATCGCGCGTCGTGATGAACCTATTGGAACCTTTTCTCGAAACCATAGCGCCAGGAAAGATATCTCAGATTCATCTTCATTTCGACAATTACTCTTCAAATTTGGATCTTCTTGTCCATTTGAAGAGATTAGGAATACGATGCACCGGCACTATTTGAGGAAATCAGGTGTGTTGTGCCGGAGCACCGCGTGACCGATAAGGAGCGGGTGTTTAACGGCTTAGACAATTATTTAATTATTTATTCGTGAGTTCCCGCCACGAAGAATTGGAATTTACGTAAATCAGTCAATGATTATTTATTCAATGTGTTAAAAACTGGTGCAATACAATATTGGTTACAATGCTTTAAACTTAATTTTAACTTTAACTTCGATTTTAACTTTGACCGGACCGCGTTGAACCGGATAACCCTAGACGTTCGCGCTTCGACGTGATTCCGCGGTTCGGGGTCTGTTTCAAGACTCACTGTAATTCTGACCGGACCGCGTAGAATTGGCTAACCCTAGACGTTCGAACTAGAACGTAATTCCGCGGTTCGGGGTCTTGCTGAAGGCAGTTTACCCTTCCGATCATTACTCAAGACTGTCGTCGGGTGGTCGCAGTGCCACCCATTACGACTCTCACCCGAGAGTCTACTTTTACGCTGACAGCTTTGTCAGCGTTGTTCTTTTGACTTTGGACTAAACTAAACTGAATTTTATAGTAACGGAAATACGGCATTTCCGTTACTTAGCGCAAGCGGTTTTTTACTTGGCTCTAGTCTACTTTGAGAAACAATTATGTCTTGTGTATAATTGTTTCGATAAAATTTGCATAAAAGTGCGGGGCACCACACCCCTCCCCCCTGAAACGTAAAAATTTATTTTTTAGCGGAAATTAATTTTGACTCCACTTTACTTCACTTTTACGGGTCTAATCTAATTCTATGTCCTCGCAACGGTTATTGGTACGCAATAATATTGTCGGGTGACGGGGTTTGCATCGAGCCAGCTGTCTGACGAGAGGTCACTCTTCCCGTTCTTCTCTTGTTGCCGTCTGCTTCTGTTGTAGTCCGGTGACCCCGAGACTCACTGATACGGTAGTAGCTCGGGACGTCGAGGAATTCCGCTGACGTCTGTAACATAGTAAGCAGGCTACGGCGCAGGCTAATGTTATCACGACAATTGTTCCCGTACCGAGAGCGAAGAGCATAGTAATTTTCGATATTTTTTTTTTCTCTTAAATTGTCTCTAAATTATTTTTTTTGGGGCACAGGGGGCACTGGGTCCGCGTTGGTCGATGACTTCCCGATGTCGGAGAGGGTGAGGTTTCCGGGGGGAAGATAGTCGTCGGAGACCATCTGGGTGACCTTCCTTCCCGTCCGAACGCTGAAACCTCGGGCGGTTACAATACAATTACCAGTCAAAGCCAATATACCTGTCCCTAATTAATCTTTCATGTATCGTCGATTGACCGTTACAATTTTTACTGTTTTTCCTTCACTTGACGGCTAAGATGGGTCCATAAGGAATATTATTTTTATTTATTTTTTTTTTTTTTTTGCCCCCTCAGACGTTCCGCGCGTATGGGGTGTACTTCCTCCTCCCCACGGTGTCTCTTTAACCCTTGTCGGACCGTGAGAGGGGGTCGAGAGGCCCCTGCGCGATTCTACCGTCGGGGAGAGGGTGGGCATTGTTGCTGCCCGAATCCTTCATGGTTCCCTTGCCGATGTCTCCGTCGCTCGCATGGAACGTATGGACCTTGCTGTCTCTTTCGCTCTTGTACAAGATGTGGGTGTAACCCCCCTCGTTCTTCTTGAGTAGCGTAAAGATGTCGTCCTCCTTGTCGCTCTTGTGCGGCGTGGGCGTCTCGCCGTCTCCGTCGCCTTTGCGCGACGTGTCGTTGTCGTTTTCTTTGTCGCTCCTGCGAGGCGTAAGCGTCTCGCCGTCTCTGTCGCTCTTGCGCGATGTGGGCGTCTCGCCGTCTCCGTTGCCTTTGCGCGACGTATGGTTGTCGTTCTCCTTGTCGCTCCTGTGAGGCGTGGGCGTCTCGCCATCTCTGTCGCTCTTGCGCGATGTGGGCGTCTCGCCGTCTCCGTTGCCTTCGCGCGACGTGTGGTTTTCGTTCCCCTTCTCGCTCCTGCGAGGCGCGGGCGTCTCGCCGTCTCTGTCGCTCTAGCGCGATGTGGGCGTCTCGCCGTCTCCGTTGTCCTTGTCGCTCCCCTCTCTTGGTGGGCGATGCGCTAGCTGCCCTGACTGTTGCTCCGTCGCACTTCGTGGGCCTCGCGCGGTCCTTCTTGTCGCGTCTCTCTACGCGGTCGTTCGTACTGGCCCCACGCTTCCCGTTGTCTTTTTGGACGGGGTGTGGTGGGTCAGTGACGAGAGGAACTGTATCCTGCTGATTAGCGTCGTCCCTCTTCCGTGGAGCGCTTCTCGCTCTTTTTTGTGCCTGAGCTCCTATTGCTGCGTGGATGCGGCTTGAAGCGTCGGCTTCTGCGTTTTGTTTCCCTGTCTCTGTGTTCGAGTACACTGAGCGTCTTCCTGGCGCCTTGGCCGTGTTATCGTTCGCCGGCTCTGGTTGCACGTTGGGTTGTTGCACCACGCGAACGTCTTTGCTCGCGTTTGCGAGGCTTACCAGGCATGTTTTACCCGCCGGGGGCGTAATGCACGACCCCATCACTACATCTGGGGTTGTCGTGCGTTTTTCGACAAGGCTTATGAATTTGCTTGCCGTTTTAGTGCGCACTATCCTCTCACTGCGCGCTTCTTGTGATACTCCGGATGCACCGTTCAACAGGGGCATTACGTGTCCATAAATTTTTATTGTGTCTCCTCCAAAAATGTCGACTTTATGTTTTCTCATAAAGTCCATCCCGAGGATACCCTGGACGGGTAGCGACACCGTTTTTGTCACTACGTAAAATGGGTGCTTTATTATGACGGCTGGCACCCCTAGAGCCAGTAGTGTTACGCCCTTGGGCCTGAATTTTTGACCCGATATTCCCTCGAGTTCGACGTTGCATTCGTCGACTACGGTACCCGGCAGCAGGCAGCTCTCTCGTATGACGCAGCATTGTGCTCCGGTGTCAGCCTTTAGTGTCAACACACCGTCTGCGGCGCCCGGTGACTCGATGACGAAATCGTTTGCCGCACTGCTCGCGGGGAGGGTGACCGGAAACGTTTGCAACGGAGTTGACTCGGACCTGACTGTCAACGTATGAAGGCTCAGGGTCCCTATCGTTTGCCTCTCGTCTACCCCCTTATCAGTGTTCGATGGGCGCTGGCGTCCGCCCCTTTGCCCGTCGTCGGACGTTCCTTCGTCGGATTGCGACTTTTCATATTCACTGCCGCTGGTTTTGCGCTCGTTTCGTCGGCGCTTTCTGCAGTCTTGGTAGGTATGTCCCTTCCTCTTGCAATACCTGCAGAAGAGCTCAATCTGGTTCACGGCTTTGACTGCCTGTGGTAGAATTGTACGCTTTGGTTTCTGCGGGCAGTCTCGACTCAGATGCCCCGGCTCGCCGCAGGTGTAGCAGGTTTTTTCCTCGTCGGCTTTGGGCTGCGTCGATGCCGATTTCCGTTGAGATTCGTCCTTCGACGATCCGCTACCCTTTTGATTAATAGCCTCCGCTATTTCTATGGCTGCTACTGCGGATTCGTGGAGAGTCGCGCAATTTCGCGCCCTCACGAGCACTTGTACTTGCCCTGTGAGACCATTTTCGAACGTAGCCTGTGCGCATTTCCGCGTCGATCCTTCGATTGCTTGCGCGTCTCTCTGAGACTCGTTTTCGGTCAGCCTATTGACCATTTGAGACGTGATCGTCTCTACTCGCGTCGCGTATGCTGCGACGCTTTCTCCTTGTCCTTGACGCGCTGTGTTCAACTCCAATTGCAGGGCTGACAGTGACTTTCTCTGTCCATACAAGCCCTCTAGTTCGGTACGGAGTTCCGCGAAGGTAAATATATTTTTGTGCATCAAATCTATTGCCGCTCTTCCCTTGATCCGATTTCCGAGGACCATTTCGAGCAGTCCGCTGTGTTCTTCGTAATCCACCCGTCGGCACGCGGTCTCGCACGACCGGAGGAAGTATTGCAGTTCGTCTGCGCTACCTCCGTGAAACGGATCTATGTACTTGAGGGCGTGCCACAAGGGCATCATCCCCGGTCGTCGTTCCGCGGAATTTCTTCGGCCCCGTGGGGGATCTTCCCCGGCTCGGTACCGTTGTAATTCCTCGTCTTTCTCCCTCAATTGCGACTGGAGTGCCCTAATCAGTTCCTCAGGGTTGCCGTTGACTTCGCGGAGGGTGGCTGCGGTACTTCCCCGATACGATGGCCCGACCTGCGTCAATCTGGCGCGACGGCGGTCGAGCTCGCGTTGCAGGGCCGCAACAGCATCGCGCTCGTCCAGACGGCTGTCGTCCGGCGGCGTCGGGTTCTGTGTATGCCGACGCGGAGGAGGAGGAATCCCGTTTTGCGTTTCTCCGGAAGGGAGCACAGGGGTGGTTATCGGCCTCGGCGGAGGGAGGCCTGCGTTTCGAGCCATGGCTGCTATGTCGTCCTCTATCATCTGTCCCGAGACAGGTCGCGAGAAAATATCCCTGGGGTCTTCGAACTCGTGTTCCGAACCGTTATTTGTGTATTCGGCAAACGAGGTACCCCGTCGTACGTTTACTCCTTCGCGACCGTCGGGGTTTCGCGGGGTTATACGAGTGTCGTCCGCAGGTGGAGGTGTCCCGGAGGGTGGTAAGGTACCCAACGCCTGGTTAATCCTTGCGGTTATCACGGCTAGCGCCGCTGCTAGTTCGGCGACGGTCTCCCCTCCCTCTGGAGGGTGTCCTGACCCCCCTTGTTGCGACTCGTGGTCGGAGATTTGCGAACCGTTGTCTGCCATTTTTTCTATTCGTTTGACTCTACCCCTTTCTTTCTAAATTGCTTTTACGGACCGGTATTGACTTCGTTCGGACTGACGCGGGACTAGGCTTTGACTGTTTATGTAATTGTAATGAATTAAACCGCCACTTACAGAAAGTAGATCTCTGATGCCATCCTTCGGTCCTGGTCGTCCGTGGAGCAGCTCTTCCTCGTCGTGTGGTGTCGGATTCGTCCTCGGCCGGTGCTGAGTCGGCGAATTCCGTGCTTCTGCGACGTGAAGTTCTGTGCTCGCTTTACTCCTTTGAGGTCCCGTAGTAATCCAATTCGAAATCGAACTATCACTGTCACTATTTGTAACGTGGCACAGTGTGTTTCGTTTCGAAGCACAGTTTTTCCACAGCACTGATTTTAATCGGTTGAAACTGAGTTTACTTGGCAGGATACCACCGCTGCCACCAAATTGTTGTGCCGGAGCACCGCGTGACCGATAAGGAGTGGGTGTTTAACGGCTTAGACAATTATTTAATTATTTATTCGTGAGTTCCCGCCACGAAGAATTGGAATTTACGTAAATCAGTCAATGATTATTTATTCAATGTGTTAAAAACTGGTGCAATACAATATTGGTTACAATGCTTTAAACTTAATTTTAACTTTAACTTCGATTTTAACTTTGACCGGACCGCGTTGAACCGGATAACCCTAGACGTTCGCGCTTCGACGTGATTCCGCGGTTCGGGGTCTGTTTCAAGACTCACTGTAATTCTGACCGGACCGCGTAGAATTGGCTAACCCTAGACGTTCGAACTAGAACGTAATTCCGCGGTTCGGGGTCTTGCTGAAGGCAGTTTACCCTTCCGATCATTACTCAAGACTGTCGTCGGGTGGTCGCAGTGCCACCCATTACGACTCTCACCCGAGAGTCTACTTTTACGCTGACAGCTTTGTCAGCGTTGTTCTTTTGACTTTGGACTAAACTAAACTGAATTTTATAGTAACGGAAATACGGCATTTCCGTTACTTAGCGCAAGCGGTTTTTTACTTGGCTCTAGTCTACTTTGAGAAACAATTATGTCTTGTGTATAATTGT
Source organism: Sussaba pulchella (assembly GCA_963971145.1). Lineage (NCBI taxonomy): Eukaryota > Metazoa > Arthropoda > Insecta > Hymenoptera > Ichneumonidae > Sussaba > Sussaba pulchella. Next base: position 30,494 of record CAXAQZ010000221.1, read on the forward strand.
TTCGATAAAATTTGCATAATAGTGCGGGGCACCACAGGTGAAAGAGAAGAATGTTATAGCTAAGAAGTCGCCCGGAGGTACGTTTGCTGTGAAGCATGGAAAGAACAGCGAAATGAACTACAAAACCATAGTAGACTCAAAACCTATCTTGATAGCTTCTACTGCTGCAGGTGTGACTCCTCAATTGCCGTCAAAGAGATACAATTCCGATGCCAAACCCAAAATCGAGATACCTTTCCCCCGCGCAGTTTTACGTCTACAAAAAGTTCATGGGAGGAGTAGATCTCCACGATAAACACTGCAATAACGTGCTCCCAAGTATTCGTTCGAAGAAATGGACATGAGTCGTATTCATTCGATTGATTCAAGCTGCTATCGTGAATTCCGTTGTAATTTTCAATGCGACGAGAGATGGGAAGAAAAAAGTCCCGCCAAAAGATTTCGCACTTTCGATTGCTAAAAGCTACATGCTGAATGGTAACTTAAAAAAGAATAAACCGCACGAGATTTCTCGTCGACGCAAGCAAGCTTGCTGTTCAGCTCCAAACTGTTCAATAAGAACGTACAAATTTTGCGACGATTGTCAGTTGTACTGCTGTAGTGCGTGTATGAAGAAAAATCATAACATGGCATAGAGTTCAGTGAGAGGGAAGGGAACTCACTCAAATCGAGCACCCTGAATGGTGAGAGGCAAAGGGACTCACTCAAATCAAGCACCCCGAATAGTGAGAGGCAAAGGGACTTACTCGAATAAAACACCCTGAATAGTGAGAGGCAAAGGGACTCACTCAAATGAAGCACCCCGAATAGTGAGAGGCAAAGAGACTCACTCGAATAAAGCACCCTGAATAGTGAGAGGCAAGGGGACTCACTTGAAACAAGCACCCCGAAGGAAAAAGCAGTCTACCACGTCCCCGTTGCTTTCTCTGGGTAATGCTGCGAGTAGCATGAGGAAATATTCACCCATTTGGAGAGTTTATATGAAACGTATTCATGTTTGTATGTAATCATATACATTGACATTGCATTATAAACCAGGATACCCACAATAAGTTGGGTACAAGTTTCCGTTCCAAGATTCTTTCTATTCAATTATAAAAATGAGGCTTGAAAATAAGTTCAAGAATCGTAATTGTCAAGCATTACGAGGGTATTGCATCTGCTATTTCGAATTACGGGAATTCGGTGGCAGATTTGGATAAAGTGACAGACATTCTCGACGATTCTAGACGCCATATTGGTATTGCTATTTTGGATATTGGGAATTTGACACCAGATTCGGATTCAGCGACCCCGAAAACCAATGTAAGGACAATTTGAGCGAGATCCAAACATTTTTTTGACAAATGGCCGCTCCATACAATCCGCCATTTTGAATTCCCGAAATCTGACATTAGATTCGGATGCAGCGACCCCAAAAACCCATGGATGGACAATTTGAGTGAGTTCCAAACATTTTTTTGAAAAATGGCCGCCCTATACAATCCGCCATTTTGAATTTCCAAAATCTGACATTAGATTCATATGCAGCAACCCCAAAAACCCATGGATGGACAATTTGAGCGAGTTCCAAACATTTTTTAGAAAAAAAGCCGCCATATTGGATCCGCTATCTTGAATTTTCAAAATCCGACACCAGATTCGGGTTAAGCGATCTCAAATACCTATGGATGAACAATTTCATTGAGTTCTGAATATTTTAAAAAATTTGGCCGCTATATTGGATCCGTGATCTTGAATTTCGGAGATCTGACACCAGATTCGGATTCAGCGACCCCGAAAACCAATGTAAGGACAATTTGAGCGAATTCCAAACATTTTTTTAAAAAATGACCGCCATATTGGATCCGCCATTTCGAATTTTTCAAATCTGACACCAGATTCGTATTCAGCGACCCCAAAAACCCTCGAATGGACAATTTCATTGAGTTGTGAGTATTTTTGAAAAATTTGGCTGCCAGATTGGGTCCGCCATCTTGAATTTCAAAAATCTGATACCAGATTCGGATTCAGCGACCCCAAAAACCTATGTATAACCAATTTTACATTTGATTGTTGGAATCTGAGGGATGCGTCCACACACCTGTATTTTTTTAAAATTTTCAAGTAAAAAATTGCCATTTTGGAGATACAAAATTTTTTTTTAGTGGATACCAATGATATATTGTCAAACAACAACATTTTTTTGCACCGATGGTTGAAAGAAGCGAGAAATTTTCTCGCGATTTCAGTGTGAAAAAAAAATCTCGAAAAAAACGGGCTCTAAAAATGTTCGTGTTTTTTGTCATAAAAGCCGCCATATTCAATTTCTCAGAAGATATATTCTAATTTTGAGCCCAGGTTATCAATGAGCACACCCGAAAATAGTAGGGAGCATAATTTTGAATAAGGAATTCTCACTCCTCCATTATAATAACGAGGCTTGAAATTGAGTTTTAAAATCGGAAGTCTTCGGACTTAATGGGTTAAAATATATTAACTTCGAGGTATTTGTAGTTGTCTGCTTACGAACCTCGGCGCTTACCAGCCTTTCCTCAAAGCTTCCCACCTTTCACCGTACATTTTTCATACAAATAATTTATACATATACAACTATAAAAGAATTTAGTTACAGTGTGAAACATAATCATGTTTCAGGCAACCCTGGCGGTTTCAGGTATACTCATTTTATACCGAAAGGCAACGGTGTATTAGTGAATTTTTTATACCGAATAATTACCGTAAGTGTGCACTATTTTGGTATACTCTCGGTATAAATTAAGCACGACTCTGCTATACCTACGGTGAAAATTTTACATTCTTTTAGGATACTTGCGGATCTTTTATATTTTTCGGATGATATAACCCCACAAAAACACAATGTGTAAAAAAATTGAGACAAGTATGAATCATTGGTATTTAGAAAAATATATTGTTCAAAATTGAAAATTTGAAGAATAAATTTGAATTGAAGTGAAAAATCACAGCAGTACTTGGCGAGTTAACATGTAACGGATTCTCATCAATGATAAAACGTTCTATTGTATTTCGTACAAGTATACAAACTGTATATTTAGTTATTATTTAATAATTAAACCACTATTACTATTTAATAATAAAATGTCTGCCTTGACTTAGTGAATTCCCGATGGTCGTCTGTTTGAAGTCCGCGAGAGATCGCGCCATTGTCGCTCACTACGGAAAAAAAAGAGAACGACTGAGTGAACGTTCTGCTTTGTCTAAAAGTTAAATAATGTCAGGCAATATATTGTAACTAATGTAAGTAATTAATTTATATCGAGTCGATACAAATTCCATAGTTTTATATCTCCATTACTGTTTAATAATAACGTTTCGGCCTTAACTTGAAAAAAAACTCGCCAAGTACTGCTGTGATTTTTCACTTCAATTCAAATTTATTCTTCAAATTTGCAATTTTGAACAATATATTGTTCTAAATACCAATGATTCATATTAAATAATTCTTTTTTATATCAATATGTACTTGTTGTAAATACATGCGCTCCATGTTTCCAGTTGATCTCGCACCTTTTTGCATGGGATGGAGCGGGGTCGCGTAAATGTACTTGTCTCAATTTTTTTACACATTGTGTTTTTGTGGGGATTTAACTACTTTTTGCAAATATAATATATAAACTTCGTAACGTGCAGTTGGGTTGGAGTACGCAAGATTATTGAGTGTGGGCATTACTTTTCAAACTATTTTTGTAATCGTAATTAGTAAATAAATGTAATTAATTTTTTCTGTAATGGCGGGTAACTAGAACTGTCATAAAATGATTTACGATGCTATCCCACTGGCTCACTGTGTATAATTTTTTTCAATGTTATTAGCTTGCCGACTGCTATAAGTATTTCATACAAATGAGGATTGAATCAAGATCGTCGAATCAAGTCATTATTTTTTTAAATTCCTGCATTGTGTTATTTTTGCTTCCTCATAAAGGAAGCTTTGTGACGGTCCGAAATTTTTTTTTCGAGATTTTGATGTCAATAGGCTTAGAATGTCCTAAATCATCCAGAAAACACATTTGGAAAAAATGTCCGGATGTATGTGTGTGTGTGTGTGTGTGTGTATGTATGTAACCACCCTCTAAAATTCAAACGTTCATAACTCGAGAACGGTTCAAGCTACCGTACTCAAATTTTGCACACATGTGATTCCTTCTAATGTCTATGTAATCTGTAAGTTTCGCAATTATTGACGTACTCGTTCGGCTTCGACAGCGTTTTGGATTTTTCAAAAAATGTCTGTAGCCACGCTAGCGTTCGCAATTTTCGACGTATTCGGCTCAATAGTTTTTTACATATAGAATTAAGTACAAGGACGGTTGGTATTGCATTTGAGCCGAATCCATTAATAACTTTAGATTTTATGATTTTTAAAATTTTTTAAAAAATCAACTTTCTTGATCTATTTGTCGTTAACTTCAACCAATCGAACCGAAATTCTCTGCAAGTATAGAATGTCATTGTGCTATAATACATATAAAATTTGGCCGAGATCGGCCGAACGGATCGAGTTTTAGAGCAATTAGAAATTTCTAAGTTCCAACCCTTGAAAATTCAAAACCACTGGACTGAACGTGCTCTAATTTATACACACGCTCAAACTAACCGTCAGCTTAAGTTTTTACTAGATTAGATAGGAATTAAACAACGCGCTTGAATTTTGGGACACATTGAATTTTTATATACGTTCGAGTCGGTTTTTATACGGTGGGAAGGATCTACGGATATCCTGCATAAAACAAGCTGCAAGCTGAAACTTGCAATTTGCTTCCCCTGAATTTTCGGTAGTGAACGGAACTTCCTTTATGAGGAAGCCGAAGATTAAAAAAAATAAAATGAAATAAATCGAGAGATGCTTCCTCATAGAAGGATTTCGTGCACTACCGAAAATTCAGAGGAAGCAAATTGCAAGTTTCAGCTTGCAGCTTTTTTTCTATTTCGAGATAAAAAATCCGAATAGCCCGTGAGTAAGTTTGCACATTCTTTGCCGCGAGCTTTAATTCTAGCGATGCCAAAGTTATTTAAGTTATTACCAAGAATTAATAACTTAAATTACCTCGCACAGATTTCCCAGTACCGAGAATTATGTGAATCATGTTTTTTTTACATTTCAAAAGATTGAACGTGTTGTTTAATTTTTGAAAATTTTTTTTATTTCCCATATAAAATTTTGATTATTATCAAATCTTTTCCAGGAACATCATATAACAATCTATAGCATTTCTTGGCCAGCTTTTCTTCTTCACTTCCATATCATCTGCGATGACCCAAGCAGATTTACCAGACCTTAACATACTTGTATAGTGGCCTTTGTAAACATCTTGACCGTGATGAAATATGGCACTCGTAACTTTATATTTTTGAGCGCTAACGGTCACGATTGCAGTAGGTACAGCTTTGATGCCGCAATTTATTTTCGATACTTGTCGAGTATCTGACTTTGCGCTGGCTAATATGAGCTGTACAATGACAATTTTACTGACTGTTGATACACTATTCTTAGTTACTCTATTTTCGATGCCGCACTGATCACACTGTCCCTTAATTGAGTTCCATGATGACAGGCAATGATCAACTATCTCCTGTAAAGTTACACTTCTTGTTGTTGTTTGTGGTGTCGTTAGAAGCAGTATATTATTCGGCTGTTCTTCAATCATTGATACGTTCTGACATCCTCGACATAGTATCTTCGTTGTTAATTTGTGTTCAACTGAATCTTTAATCACACCCGACTTTGCACATATGGCTATAAGGAATTCCAGTACATGCTCTTGTTTCTTTTTAATGAACTGCGCACCCACAAACTCTCTTGCGGCAACTAAATCAATGGCTTCAGGTCGTCCCATACATCTACGAAGAAGATCCACTAATGCTTTTTCCTGATCTCGAATACTATTACCATTTAAAAGTTCTTCTCTGATAGCTTGACAGTTTAATACACATTGCATAGCGGCATTGGCATAACACGACATACCATCGATGTTGAGGAATCCATTGACATGTCATGCATTCACATTTTCCACGAAATTATTCCGTGGCTGCTGACATTTCACTACTTCCTTATGAATTGCCCAAACAAAATCTGGAACTTTCGATCCACGTTGATCTGAAACTTCAATTTGCGCGAGGTCTGGGCGATGAAGCCGCCTTAAGCGATTATATTCTAACACCGACCCTTCACTAGCATTTACAGAATAAGGATCATAATTAATTAGGTGCAATCCTTTGAGAGAAGTGACGCGTGAGAGGGCAACGTAGACTTGACCGCAAGTAAATATCGAATTTCCAGCATCAATCACAACATTATTTAAGCTCAATCCTTGGCTCTTATGGATTGTAATGCCATAGCTCAAACATAAGGGAAACTGTTTACGAATAACATAGGTCCCATCCATTATTTGGAATTTCACTCTTACACGTTCAATCTCATATTCTAATCCCGTCGTCAAAACAATTTTGACCTTTTCTACGTCATCTTTATCAAGTGCTTTAGAAACTGAAATTACCTTACCGATTGTACCGTTAACAAGCCCTAATGTAACGTCAATATTGCGGCTCAACATGACCCTGGCTCCGATCTTAATGGTTATAGCTCTTGCGAGACCAGCCGTACAAGAACTATCTTCGTCATTGCGGGCTAACATCTTCTGAGCCTTCTTCTTGTTGAATGGAGCACAATCTATGGAATCACGGGCAATCAATTCTATCTGTTTTGAAAATAGACGATTTATCATACTTTCATTTAAAACATCGCACAAGTGCCGCGTAGGCAGTAAACAAACAGTGTCACATGGTAGTTTGAGAATATAATCACACAATTCTCGTATTCTATCGTCAAATTTGGTCGCGGAAAAATTGATTTTCCTTCATTCTAGAACTTTTGCGTCAGCGGAAATGACAACTCCTAAGCGGATTCTAGATAGCATTTCTCGATAAAATGTGTCTTTTCTTTGGCGCATATTAATCGTTAGTTCATCATAATTGAATAAGTTTTCCCAAATATCAGGACTTCCGAGAGAATCTAGTAGCTTTTCTGCTTTCGACACAGAAACTTTGATAAATGCCGGTTCTTCACGCACGGGTGGTAATTGTAGAAGATCTCCAAATAGCAGAACATGTTTTTTGCCAAACCATCCATCGTCGACATTTGATGTATTGAAAATTTCTGTTAATCGAAGATGTACATGGGGTATTCCTGGGAATTTCGGCAACTTCGGACAGTTGGGTCGAAATTTTTGCCCCCCAATTTTTTTCATTAATATGTGTTCAAAATAAAGAGACACGTATTTCGGCGTTTTTTATTTTGAGCCCCCACTTTTGAAATACAGTCAAATGAAGTTTTTGAAGTATTGACCACATTCGGTCATTCAAATCGACATGTCTCAGCAACGGTTAGTGATAACTTAAAAAACTACAGGTGTTTTTCTTTCGTTCTTGAACGCTTTATACATTGAAAACATTGACGATTATGTTCCACAAATTCAACAATTATTTATAAACAATTCAAAATTAAAAATAAAATAAAACAAAACACGCACTTTTAATTTTTAAAATGTATTTTTTTTTTAATTCCTTGAACAAAAACGAAAATTTAGCCACCTTAAACTTTTTGGGCCGACGCTTCGAAATACACGTTTCATGATCTGATCTTCTAAGATCATACAATCTGCTTTTAGATTTCAATTGTCTTCTACCAGCTAAGGAAACTGCTACATTTTTCATAATGAATGTATCGGTCACAGGACGAGGAAAACCGAAACGGCAAGCACGAGTAGTGCGATTTTTTATTTTTCTCGTACGGATACAGTAGCTATTGTGGTTATGATTTTGGTGACTTATAACACGACGATGCAATGTCGGGGAAACGTTTCTATCGGGAATTCGGCAAGTACAATACTCCGATATAAAATTTACAACTTCTTTCATCGAAGATGTACCAAGAATCAGTGCATCCTTAATCCATATTAATAAATGAAAATGTTGAGTTTCTCTGGTTTGATATTCGCGCCTCCAAAAGTAATGAATCACTTTACCAATTGGGTTTGATTTTGAACATATAAATTTTAACATAGCCCGAAATTTATTATCCATAAACCTCGATACTGATACAGGATCAGCGGTGATTAATGAATTAACAGATTCGCGTGCCATTGAAGGGTTAACTTCACGCAGATATTGTATCAAATCTGTCCATAAATATTCGCTCGGGCTCAAAGTAAGGAACCACGTGGCTGGACCGTAATGTTGAATCATGCAATTCAAGTCTGATCTAGGCTTACGCCAAAATTGTTCTGTATTCCGTAGCTTCCCAAATATAGTATTCAGATTTCCTTCTAGTTCCCCTTTTGCTAATTGTTTTAAGTAACTACCGGCAGTATACCGCAGTCTGGCGTTAGTTGTATTCATCTTATGAAATATTCCACTACGTAATTGACGAATATTGTTGTCATTCAATGCGTAAAATAAATATTGAATATTTAGTCGATATTTTGCGTGCTTTGACATGAACTTCGACCGAAAGTATTCAAAATCGGTAAGTCGAATTGATCTGTCTTCATGTTGGCCGTTTATGCCGTGTGGATATAAATCTGGATAACATTTTAAATCCAAAAGCTTATGGTGATAAGCCAGAGGTACATCTTGAACTTTCAACATTTGATATAGCTCTGTGGCGGCTTTATTCTCTTTATCGGAATACATGGGATGGATAGTAAACTGTTCATAGTATTCATCCGACTGCGACAGTTGAGTAATCAACGCAATTTTAGTCTTACCCTCTGTTTCAACGTTCTTTATATTACCATCATCATTATTGACTTTGTTATCTTTCAAATTCAATTCTGCATCATCACAATCTCCTCGTTCGCTATGGGGATTCACTTGAACTTGAAATTGAACGTTTGAAAACGTTCCATCAAATAACGAGCTGGCAGACTCTGGTAACATGATTTCAGAGTATAGTGGATTATTTTCTTTAAGCCAAACGTGAGCTCTAAATACTTTTCCCACATTTATTAAATTTTCCCATACAATTTTCGATTTAGTAGGAATTCCCCGCACTAGTATGAATAATTCATGATTGACATTGAGCGGAGCTGTTGCAGGACAAATTTTTTTTATAGTTTCCTCGATTGGCAACGGCAAATGAAACGATCTACCGATAGCCTTTTTATTCATTTCTCTGCGTGGCATATTTTTGTTAGCTATTGTACCCATGTTCTGAACTACTTGAAACGATTTTGCTCTTTGAATCAATAATTTCTCATACTCGTTTAGACCAGATAATGCTGCGGGAACTTCTCCTGCGACAAGATTATTCAAAATACAAGTTGGTGGTATTTTGTTTGAACGGAACTTGTTGAGACAATAGATGCAAAGATAATCAGCATCGTTACCTTGATCGCGAATTTGTTTCATTAAGTCTTTCCAATAAGGCGACTTGAAACGAGTCTTCATATTTGCGATGGTTACGATATCTTTTTTGAAACACAGTTTCTCACAGGATATACAAGCTTTTCGTGGTGCATCCATTGATGTTTCTGTCAATAATTTGAATGCTGCGCAATGTGTGGCCATTATTGAGTCCTCGTTTAAATCAATTTCTGTGCTGGTGACTGACGTATTTGAATTCTGTTGAGCTCGCGTTGCGATGTCGCGTAATATGTTTATGTTAGTCGTATTTAAAGCTTTATCCAGGTTATTCAATTTTTCTAATGACGATTTTACGCTATAAAATAATGCTTTGACAGTTCGTACTCTTGGGTAGTGTGGCGATAAAAACTCCACAGCTACGAAAACAGATTTACAGTCCGTTGGGGCGATATAGCATGTGTGACTGTGTCCTAATTTATCATTATGAAGACGTTCTGTGCATTCATGCATTTCTGGAATTTTTTTACGAATATTACTTAAGTTACATTCATGGACATTCTGAAGAAAATGGTGGTATGTGTCGATAATATTGCTGTCGACAGGTCTACATAACAAGGTGCATTCCCATGATTTTTCACATTTCTTCAAATTACTTATAGGTAAAATATTTTCTGCTTGACCATTCTTGTTCATAACAATTGCCTCAACGAAATGTAGAGGCTGTACATACACAGTTTCTGCAAAGTAAGCCTCGGATGAGGCTGTATGTTTTTTAATAATCCCGCACAAAATGTTTATCTTGTCGTGTATCGTAGCATTGATGCATTTGGATAATTGCGTTAACCTAACTTCAGCATTTTTTCTAATTGATTTCAATTTTTTTGATATCCTGAACATATATTTGGCCCTCACGTGTAAACACCATTTGATAATTTGCTCCGCTTCCATACAACTTTCAATTGATGATTTTGTGGGTGCCTGAATTAATTTATACACGTTATTTAGGATTTGCTCTTTCAACAATAACGATTCCTTTGTACCTATTTCTATTTTAACCTGTTTATGTTTCTGAGATAGTTCATTTGCTGGACGCAGCTTGCATTCTGTAAGCTCTTGGATATCCTGCGATTTCGAATATTCCACTTCTTTCAACGCGAGATGTTGCTTTTGATCCGTAAGCCGTTCAGCATCAATATTAAGGACGTATGATTTCCGTTTCAAACTTTTATGCATATCTGTGTTTTCCAAACATTTTGTTTGTCCCTCAGTGACTATGACCTTATCAATACTGAAATTGTCGCTACTTTTTTTTTCGGTTATCAAAGGCTTGTATATTATATCGTTTGTTTCTTTCTATATCAATATTTAGAGAACTAGATTCGATTCTATCAAATCTCGTTGATCCGTCATTCCTAAGTTTCGCGGCAGCCCATTTCTCGCGCCGTTTTCAATTTACTCTGTCTTTTCGGGAGGCCCATTTTGAACGATTGGTATCGTTGTGGCCGGACGCTGCAGAATCATCGGTATTATTTAAATAATGACTAGATTCACCGTTCACTTCTGTTCTTTGTTCAGCGCTGCAAACTACATGTGGTATTGTAAGGGGCGTATCGGGAACTACAACAGTATTGTAACATTTGTTTTTTCTAACTTGATTTGATTCGATCGTGTACCCTACATTAATATCATCTCTAATATCGTCTGGGATTGAAAGGAACTTCAAATCTCTATTCTGAAGATGATTCAGCTCTGGAATTTTTGATGGGGCATTTTTCAGGTTATTGTTGGAAATTGATACAGGGGACTCTTTGAATTGATTTATTTGTGTATCACTATATACGCGGTTACGTCTCGATCCTCTTCGTCTGATTGTCATTGACGCGTTGGAATTCAATGGACGAATGGATTCTAGAACCTTTTTCTTACTCCTGATGTCGTTATCCTCCGAATCAATGATTGATTTTCTTTTGGTCACTTGCTTAATTGCCGTCGGTTGATGATCAACAATTTTGAGAGGGCCAATTGAGTTCATAGAGTCGGCGCTCAACTCACTTTCGGTTTCACTCAGCTTAGTTTTTTTCGTGTACCTTGTGCTGTTTTTTCTGGGTCTTTGTTTTACTTGATCCTTGTATTTAATTGCACGATTTCTTGCTGTTTTTTGATGAGACTGCACCAATGAGGGAAACACGTTGTAATCTTTCAATTCCGAAGAGATTGGAAAGTGCTCTAACGTTTTATTCTCGAATATTTGTAGCAAGTGATCGCGCATGACACAAGTCAAGTATGTCAAATTATCTGGTTTCCTGCCGTGTAATATCGAAATCGCAAAAGCAATTGAAAAAACCCCACAGTCATTGCCATTTGGTTGTTGTTGCACCGTTGGAAATTCAATATTGTTGATCGGGTAGAAAGGAAATAGTTTTTCGATGAACACCTTGTGATTTCTGTGAAGTTTCCTCTTATTCATAGAATCGTAAAGATATATCTTTTCCGTATCATAATAGCACAAAACCCAATGACCACATAGGTTCGTGCGAAAATCGTCACAACTATGCAAAATCTGAATATGTTTTCGATTCGGTAACACTTCACGAATCCAGTGAGGAAACTGAACGTACCACGTGCTCTGCATATCAAATTTAGGATTTGCAGTCCTGAGCAACTCCGAAAATTTATCCATATGTCGGTCGTCTAGCCATTGGCCATTAGCGATTACATTTTCCAAAGTTGGCTCGTGTTTGATCGCCATTTTGAATTTTGATGATTTTTTTGGAATCTATAGTCGTTCGTAATATGTCTATAAAGAATATCAATTAAAGCAAATAGGCAAGAAAACTCGGCAATGTTTTCCAATAATATCAGCCGTATAACCTCGACTGATTGCTAAAGTTGTAGCACGTCTTGACAAAGAAAAACAACAGATTTAAAATAAGAGTACATGACCACACACTGTCATCCAGTATATTTATTGTATTTTCAAATGAAATATACACTCCAATCGTGCTTTATACTGGGAAAATACGCTTTCAATGTGGAAGTTTTACTCCAAAACTTGGTCCAGCAAACTCTTTAGCGCACAGCAGCTTATATTTAATCAAAACGATTACTTGAGGCGCACAGCAGCCTATTTGGTATGGCAAAACCACCACTTGAGGCGCACAGCAGCCTATTTGGTATGGCAAAGCCAGGACTTGAAGCGCACAGCAGCCTATTTTATGTGATGAGATCACCGAATTATTATTGTAGAGTCTAGTCGTAATAATTTATCGATCTCACAGTAGCCGCTTCAAACTAAATTCGGCAAACTATCCACACCTGAAATGGATAAAAAATGATTATGAAAAACTTTTCGTGAACAAATCTTACTTTAACACTACCGTTCAATATTTTCAGGACTCGTGTCAAGTGTGCTCGCAAGAAACATTTTTGCCTTTGAACGCCGAAAACTTCGCCACAAAGAAAGATAGAAAGAAAATTTAAAGCACCATTAGAAGCTTATGGATTTTTTCTTTTTCACTGTGGTCGAAGGTAAACAATCAGCCTCAATAACTCTATTATTGATTGAGTCGGAAATCAAATTTTTGAGCCCAGGGATAACTATGAAAAACGGAAATTTGTTAAAAGAATTTTTTTGCGACATTTCTCTTGATTGTGCCATGACTAATAGCTAAAAAAAGATTTTCACCATAAGATTTCTAAGCTAGGTATGTCAAGCTTCGAAATGAAATTTTATTCATCTCAATACGATCATTTTTCGCAAAGTTACAGCCACGCAAAATGATGGAAAAATGTTCCGTTCCTTTAATTTTTTTGATGCGTGTAGATACCTCAGCTATCGGACATACGCAAAGTACATGGGCTTAGCCCCGATAGAGCAAGAAACCTTCGATGGGTCATCGCTCCCATCTGGAAACGTCATAGACACCCGAGATCCGAACTATATAAGCAACGGTACCCGTCGATGACATATCCACTGTATTCTCAGATATAAAAACGTTTGCACGGGTTTGCCCTTTGTGAATCTTACCGTATTGTTCTGGACAATTATTTATTGAATATTTTACGTAGCCACTGGCTATTTATTTCCCTATTAGCATAAACCTAATCGTGTATCTTCCACAATGAGTAAAAAACTGTTATCCAATCTCGGGCGTACGGCAAGGTACGAATATTTGAAAAGCTGCAAAAAAAAACCCCCCGTCGTCATGAGTGCCGACGATGAAGTGACCGAAATCCGGGCAAGAAAAGTTCCTCGGTTTTGTGATCATGCATGGTAAGTAGAGATCATACTGGCGAAATCGTAATAAAAATAAGCTATCATTTTTGTGGATTCAAGGAATCGATGAGGTTTCGAAATAAATATGCACGATGTTATTGAGTCCTTCCCCCTACGCACACGTTTACACGTCTGCACGTGTTTATTGGACGTATATGAATATTAGACTGGTTTTTGAGAAAAATTTTGAATATCAATTAATTGTTATTGTTTAATTAATACGAGAATTAATCGATGAGTGAATTAGTTGCATTCATCACTTTTTCTAAATCCATTACGTGATCATTCTTTCGAATTAAAACGATTTTTTTACGTACTTAATCATTATTGTTAATAAAAAAAAATTCATCACGGTACTTATTTTTTTCTATTTTACGAGAACGTAATACGATCGATTGCACTTTGTTTCGATGGCTGGATAATAACATCCCCACAAAAACATATTATAATTGACAATATAAGCACAAAAAAATAAAATGAATACAAATGATAATATAATTTTTTTTTCTATGTTGATAAGTGAGAAGTTTTTCGATAATGTAGCTCGAGGTGGACGACTATTTATGTCTAGTGAAATCGATAAAAAGCACAATGAAGTTGAATGGATCTGTGATCAGTGTATTCTCGAGGAACCTGGAATAATTTCCAATCGTTGAAGTATGTAACCTAAAATGAAATTATATGTCAAATCAAATATAAAATTTGTATAAACATTAAACTGTATTCATCTGATAGCACTGCGCCTTACGAATCATATTATGACTAAAGTTGTAACATAAAGTTATTCCGGTCATTGGAAAGTACGTGATGCAACTAAATCAATGATCGGAAATGAAATCAACGCAGGTAACAAATCGAAACTCCATTCATCAAATGGTGTCGAAGCAAAAAATCATTCATAGAAAATAAATTTTTACGCAGGTATCAAATTGGAATTCTATTCATCCAATGATACGCAAGCGACACAAATCATTGATTGAACGTCTTTCATCTTTATAACTTGAATTCTATTCTGAAAATGACAGAAAATTGAATAGGATACAAGATACAAAATATTATTGCACGACACAATTCACGCCTGCACAATATTCATAGTAACTCAAGAACCTGTGAAAATTTTCTACGATTTTTGGGCTATAATTTTAGGCAAAGTTCCAGGGATTAGACGTGAGGAATTTCAAACTCCTGAACATTTTTTTCCTGACTTTAGTAATGAGTCGGAGCCAAGATAAAAAATTTATGAAAAATTAGATTTAGTTTTGAATCATTTTTACACCCTGATATTTAGAAAAGCTTATTTTATTATGATGAACTAACTATTAATCTGCGCCAAAAAAATGACACATTTTATCGAGAAATGCTGTATAGAATCCGCTTAGGAGTTGTCATGTCCGATGACGCGAAAGTTCTAGAATCAAGGAAAATCAATTTTTCTGCGACCAAATTTGACGATAAAATACGAGAATTGTGTGATTATATTTTCAAACTACCATGTGATACTGTTTCGTTACTGCCTACGCGTCACTCGTGCGATGTTTCAAATGAAAGTATGATAAATCGTCTATCTTTAAAAGAGATCGAATCTTTATTTTCAATCTTTGTTACACGCTCGCTTAGTGCTTAGTGATGAAGATATATTAAAAAAGAATCAATGGATGCAAATGTCCATACGCTTTCTAATGGCGCTTTGAACATTTTTTAAGCTTTCTGTATCGCAAAGTTGTCGACGGTCAAAGATAGAGGTGGTTTCTGCGAGCGCGTCTTGCAAGTATCCTGGTAATATCGAACTATGGTGTATTTTTTTATATTTATTACTTACCGCATGATGATCTTTTTTACACTTTTTCTTTTTCAATTTTTCAATATTTTTTGAAGTGTCGAGCAGCTTCAATCTTCGAATCCCACAGTAACCTGTTTTGAAAATTATTTAAAATACTTGTTGGGTTTAAATTGTAACGTCCTGCAACATATGTGGACAATTCGAATGAGAAAAATACATCGGTGACATTAGCACGGTGGTAGAGTGCTTGTTTCAGGAATAACACTCCATGGGTTCGAGTCCCGGGATGTACCGTATATTTTCTCTGTTCGATAATCCGGCAGAATGTCATCATCGATCTACACTAGGGTGAATCACTGGATCACTGGAAGTTTGTGGAAAAAAAATTCTGCATGTAGGAAATAGTACATTATGACACTAGTACGAAAAAAAAATTTCTGACGAGTGTGAGTTTGCAGAACGAGCCGATGGCGAGTGATGCAATCACACGAGCCCACAAACAAATTTCCACAAACCTATCAAAAATTTCACACCTCGATATGGGGTATTCCTGGGAATTTCGGCAACTTCGGACAGTTGGGTCGAAATTTTTGCCCCCCAATTTTTTTCATCAATATGTGTTCAAAATGAAGAGACACCTATTTCGGCGTTTTTTATTCTGAGCCCCCAATTTGAAATACAGTCAAATTAAGTTTTTGAAGTATTGACTACATTCGGTCATTCAAATCGATATATCTCAGCAACGGTTAGTGATAACTCAAAAAACCACAGGTGTTTCTTTTTCGTTTTTGAACGCTTTATACATTGAAAACATTGACGATTATGTTGCACAAATTCAACAATTATTTATAAACAATTCAAAATTAAAAATGAAATAAAACAAAAAATGTACCCTTAATTTTTGAAATGTATTTTTTTTTTAATTCCTTGAACAAAAACGAAAATTTAGCCACGTTGAACTTTTTGGGCCGACGCTTCGTTCCGGAGTTGTAGATTTTTTTGTCACAAAAAACCCGTAAATTTACGTATTTTATGAGTAAAAATTTGCATGAAAAAAAAGTACCCTTAATTATTGAAATTGATTTTTTTTCAAATTTCTTGGACAAAAAGAAAAATTTTGAGACCCGGCCGGACTTGGGCCGACGTTTCGTTCGAAAGTTATAGCTTTTTTTGTCATTAAAAACCAGTAAATATACGTATTTTATTAGTAAAAAATTGCATGAAGAAAAAAGTACCGTTAATTATTGAAATTGATTTTTTTTCAAATTCCTTGGACGAAAAGAAAAATTTTGAGACCCGGCCGGACTTGGGCCGACGTTTTGTTCGAAAGTTATAGCTTTTATTCTTAACAACCGGGTAAACATTTACGGGTTTTTTGTGACAAAAAAATCTATAACTCCCGAACGAAGCGTCGGCCCAAAAAGTTCAACAAGGCTAAATTTGCGTTTTTGTTCAAGGAATTTAAAAAAAAAATACATTTCAAAAATTAAGGGTACATTTTTTGTTTTATTTCATTTTTAATTTTGAATTGTTTATAAATAATTGTTGAATTTGTGCAACATAATCGTCAATGTTTTCAATGTATGAAGCGTTCAAAAACGAAAAAAAAACACCTGTGGTTTTTTGAGTTATCACTAACCGTTGCTGAGATATATCGATTTGAATGACCGAATGTAGTCAATACTTGAAAAACTTCATTTGACTGTATTTTAAAAGTGGGGGCTCAAAATAAAAAACGCCGAAATAGGTGTCTCTTTATTTTGAACACATATTAATGAAAAAAATTGGGGAGCAAAAATTTCGACCCAACTGTCCGAAGTTGCCGAAATTCCCAGGAATACCCCATATACAAATTAACAATAGATTTATGTGAACAAAGAATTTTTTTCCTGCTTAGGGACAACTCAAAAAAATAATGACTGAGTTAGTCTGAAGATCCCAAGTTATTACAAGGCTCACTTATTAAAACTCACTTCGTTCGCGTCAAACCGCATTTACGCACCTTGTGACATAAAAATTCGTACGATACTCGTACGAGAAACGTTTTCCGGGCTCGTGTGATTGCATCACTCTCCTTCGGCTCGTCCTGCAAACTCACACTCGTCAGAAATTTTTTTTTCGTACTAGTGTCATAATGTACTATTTCCTACATATAGAATTTTTTTCCTCTAATGTTATGATGCAAATAGGACTGCCTTTTAACGGGTAAAATACTGTAACGGACGAAGCGGCTAAAAACAGGTAGTCGATTTTAATCAATTTGCCGTCTCGTATAAGAGAAGAGGGGTGGGGAGCGTAAGGGTTGTGATAACGCCTTGTGAAAAATTCCACACGTAGATATACCAATTAAGAATAGATTTATGTAAATCAAGAATTTTTTCCCTGCTTAGGGACAGCTCGAAAAAATAATTACTGAAATAGTTTGAAAATCCCAAGTTACTAAAATTGGGAACAAAACAAGCTTACAGGCACGTCTTCGCATTGAACCACAGGAATGGGGTCTTGCACATATTTTTTTTCATTTATTTCGAACCTATCTGGGGGGTGCACTTGTCGAAATTCAACAACACCCCCAACAAGGTCCACCCTAATCTACACATCATGCCAATCGGATGCTCTGACATTACAAATGGTGTCAAAAGTGTTGGAATGGCAATAACACGACCTCAAAAAACGGGCACTGCACGATGGAAGCCCATACATGCGTTCCCGCACACGGGAGCCTCGCAACAAAAGCAACTCCACGGAAATCGACATAAGTACAAAAAATACTACGAAAAGTAAGTCAGCCTTCAGACACATAATGGTCGTGTATCACGGCGCCACTGCCACCGCCTAAGAGGAAACCTAACTCTGCATTATCAACAAGGACGTCAAGTTCAAGAAGGGCGGGGGTGTGACGTCCTGCAATATATGTGGACAATTCGAATGAGAAAAATACACCGGTGACATTAACATATATTTTCTCTCTTCGATAATCCGGCAGGACGTCATCATCGATCTGCGCAACACGCCAATCGACCGTTCGGACATGACAAAATTTTATTACGATTTGTTCATTTTTAAAAGATTGTATCGTAACGGCTCACCACCTGATGATATTTTGTCTACTGCTTATTTTCCTTCTTTCAATGATACGAGGTGCGAGCGAGAGCCGTTCCTCAAACAGCACGCAGATAACACCGTTTCAGTCAATGATGATGATATAAATTACTCGATTTGCGATTTTATTCAGACAGGAATAATGAGTGACAGTGACAAGTTAAACTTAAACATAGTTCTTTGCCTGCAGTTTCCATAACCGCAGTCTCATTCGGTCAGTTAAAACGTAGCACTATCGACAAATCAGGCGCGTAGGCGGACACGTTACAAGCTACGCAGCGGTCATATAGCGATTAATGATTTCTTTAATTTCTTCGGATATAATGTAATAATAGAATATATTATCACCCGAAAGACACAAGATTTCAAATATTTGTTATATCTAGATACATAATTATAAACAAGTATAAAAGAGGCTTTCGGTGTGATAAATTCGAATAGTGTCCCTCTATCGAGAGAAACATGGGAAATAGATTCGGTTTAAAAAGAAGAGAGAGAGACAAGCGCCCAGTGTATTTGCATATCATATCCTTTAACTTACCCGTGTATCGTTTGTCAATCAGAGTCATCGACGTATAGATTTCGACTGCTAATGCCGAGAGAAAAAGGGAAAACGCGATAAAGCAATCGCAATAAAGCAAGAGGAAACTAGGGCGGTTCTAAACATCGCTCTTTCTAAGTGGAAGCTGATGAGTCGGAATCATCGACATGTAGAAATAATTTCGACCAATCGCCTTCAACTCTGAAAAAGAGAGGCTTAGAACCACACTAGTCTCGTCTCGCTTTAATGCGTTTGCACTTTTTCTCGCGGCATTAGCAGTCCTTATCTATATGTCGATCCGTCGATGATCGGAATCAACTCGATTCGTATCACATTTGTTTTTGATCAATCGACAAACTTCAAAGTTTGAAAATGTCAGACAACGAAGAGGTACGTTTTTCCATACCATTTCATTGGAATTGAT